>VZTE01000104.1:137941-193041 GCA_013397775.1 Eulacestoma nigropectus
GGGGGGGTTGTTGTTTGTGATTTGTTGGCTTTTTTAAAGGGTGAAAGGCAGGATGCAAAATATGGCTGTTTATAGACAAAAGGACACTGACACAGAGGAATTGTGTTCATTCTTATAATACACTTTGCTTATTGTGAAATACTGCTATCCGTATTGTAGTGACCTCTTTTTAATGAGCACAAGCTCATTTTAATGAGTCTACAATGAGTAGACTCAAAATTTCTGGTAACAAGAGATCCAAAAGTTCTCCAGAGACCTTACATACCTGACATGGGCATTCTCAAAGCCTGCCTAGACATACAACCATTATCAAAATAACTTCATTAATTTGGACTTATGTTCTTATGCAAGCTGTTATGGTTCGGAACAGAAGTCAGTCTTCTTTATGGGAACAGGAGATGCGTGATGGCTTTTTCGTTCTATTTTGTGCACTCTCAGGGCTGCCCTTGAGCATGGACATACACGGTAACTCATTTTCAAAGATAAGGATTATTTTGGGTGCACTAGACAGATCACTGTCGTACCTTGTGCCAGTACAACAGGTCAGTCGACTTTCTCTTCAAATTCTCACTTGATATCACCATGAGAAACAGGGAAACCTAACATGATGGAGGATTTCACCAGCTGTTGGGCTGTCTTTACTGGCATTACAGGCAGTGACCTAAAGTGGCTCCAAAAGAACGGCGGGGCTTTCAGGCAGGTAGTAGCTATTCAAGCAGAGCAATCTGTCTATAAAAATTGTATCCTTTTCCAGGGTTCCCATGTCTTGAACTGCTCCAGTACTGAGTGGATTCCAAGCTTAAAGCTGTGTTCTTTCTGTGAGTTCCTATTCCATCCCTAGGAGGTTTTTCTTCATTTTTTGAAAGGCCTAAAGAGCCGATATTGCAGCCTCATACTAGAGGGCTGGAGCACACAAATGAAATGGCACAAAAATACACATGTGACCACTGTATGTGCTGGCACAGCCACCAGACAGTAAAGACCAGTCATGCAACTTGATATATTTGGCTCCGAATATATGTGATATGTATGATCAGTCTGTACTCTTCCTCAAATCCAAACAGAAACGGGCAAAGGTTAAAACTTTTCTTTCTTTTGCAAAGAGGATTTTTGGTTTTCTGGAATCACAGCCTTCCACCTGCTGAGCTCTAATTTCTGGATCTAAAAATGCTCTTCAAAGTCCCACCTTCAGTTTTCAAACACACTCCTAAAAATTCTCTCTCTATATGACCACCCTACCCCCAGTGAAATTTTAGCCTGTCGCTGTACAAAATGGGAATTAGAGTAAGATTATAAAGCTTCCTTGTTATCAGTAAAAAAAAAAATCAGAGATGAAAGACTCATGGTTTCACTGCAACTTTTACACAGAATGAATTTAAACATTAACTTTGCAGCTTCAGTTTCATTTCAACATTAGGGAATGCTGAGTTGCCAATAGCAGGAGAGAGTTCATCTGGATAGCATAATTTCATCTCCCATCCTGGGGAGAACTGACTGCTTCCTCATGTTGAGGCATAGTATGCAGTCCTCTGGGGCCCACGGGAAAAGCCGCTTGAAAGTTTCATGCCTTGAAAGTGCAGGCAAGGCCAACTGCATGTGGAGGACTACGGCTTCCTCCAGCAGACACCCTGCTAATCATATGAGAGTGGGCTGAGATTAAGAGGACCTGAGTAAATAGAGGCTTGTTATTCAGATAGGTCACTGCCTCTTTTCAGCAGTCTTGCTGGAGATCTATGCTTTGGAGAACCCCAATCCGTCATCTAAGAGGGAGTTTCAGAGCTCCTTTGAAGCAATACTTCCTAAAAACATGAAGGGAGCTGTGTAAAAAAGTAAAAACCTCCAGGGTGAAAAAGTACAAACCTCACTCTGCACAGTTACAGCTTTAATATAGTCCTCAAAGTTTTGAAAACAGACTTCCCTGAAGGTGCTGTCCAGAAACTGTTTCTTCCCTGACTCTTAGTGTTTTCCACTTTTTAACTCTGAGAAACTTTCTTGCATAAGGCAGAAATCCAGACTTTGAAGGGATAGAAGAAGAAAAGGGGGAAAAGAGGAAACCTGGTGATCATTGCTCCCTTGGTCAATTATCTATCTGGTAAATAATTAGTGTTTACTCATATTTGTAACATGGCTATCTGCCTAACACAAACACTGCTTGTTGCAAATAGCTCAGCTAGGAAGAACCAAAGCCAAAAAGAATTTCTGAATGGGTCACCAATCAGAATTGACCATATAGCACCTGGAGAATATTGACTGCAATGTGACCTCTTCCCTATATTTGGTGAGCAATATGTGATTTCCACATAAACTGGAAAATGACTTTATGACTGAAAAGAAGTCACAGTTGTGCACACATGCAGTCTGAGCGCCAACTACTTATCTCTGGTAACATGAACTCAGCTGACTTGGGGATTGCCTGGAGGCCTCCAGGGCACTAGCAAACACGGCATCAAATGACTCCAGCACAGCCTTTTCGGAGAATTGTTTGACATAGAAGGATGCTGTGAGTCACCCTGGTTTTATGTGCAGTGTTTGTGGGAAGCCAGTGCAAAAAAAGAGCTGAGGAGCATTCAAGAATGTAGCTGGCAAGGTGATGACATGTGATTCTAATAAGGAAATTACAGTTTTTCTCAGCCCTGGTTTTGGTAAGGGGTCACTTGCTGCAATGTGTGGAATTCCTTTAGAGTGCTGCATCTTGCGCCCTGTTCTTGGGAACACAGTGGGCAAAGCTCCCATGGTATGATTGATTAAAATAGCTACCACATGTTTATCTGTGTATTTATCTGATGGTAGAAACCATGTGTACACATGCAGCCATTCTGACCTTCATTTACAAACAGGTCACTTGTTTTCTACTGCACTAGTGATGTTATGAGGTAAAAATCACAGCACAAAGGAGTAAAGCTCCCTCTGTTTATGCTGGAAGGGAAAACAAGTTCTGAAGTACTCAGCGGGCCAGATTTGCCTGTGAAGGACTCTAGCATTCTAATATTTGTTATAATGTCTCATGGAATGTGGAGAGAGTAAGGCAACCACAAGTGGGTGCCTAAAGCCAGCACTCTCAACAGGGAGTAAATAAAGCTTGCCAACAGGGAGTCCAGAGGAGACTCTATCTTCTGACTTCCCATCCCTCTTTGCAATTTAGAAATATATCTTCCCAGACCCTGACCTTGGTAATTTGCATTTAAAACTTACAGCCTTGAATATATGACGTTTGGAATTACAATCTCACTTTTCAGAAATGAGGAAGGGCTAAGACTTATGGTCTTTTCTAACACACTCTAAAGAGTATGTGCTCTGTTTTAATCCATCAGCCTGGGTTTTAGGTCCTACACATGGAACTGGTCTTCTGAGAGAGCCTGTTGTTGATAGCCCAGTGAATATGCACTTAAACACTTAATCCCTGAGTCTGGGTGGGCTTAGATAAGAGCAAGGCCTGAAATGGGTCAGCAATCTCAACATCTAGCAGCATTTTTGGTCATTTGACAACATTAACATCAATGTTGTCATGCAAAATTTTATGTGTCTTCAGTGCTGGGTGACAGCCAAATGGGTTTTTGACAATCTAAACAGTTTGTCACTTAGACCACTTGGTGGAATGGCCTTGTCCTCCGGTCAATTCACCTTCCTCAGTGAGCCTCAGAAGCTACCATCCTTTCTACACCTCTACTACTTCCTTATAAACTTCCCTTTAAACCAGGCTATCACTGGAGATGTCATTTGGAAGCTTTGATCTCAACTGACATCACTACTAGGCAGACACTTCATGTGTTTCTCATTCAGAAAGAGGGAAGGATCCTCCCACAGATTTATTCTGGTTGTTTTGCCTACTCTATCACACCACCCAATACCTGAAACCCCATCCCCACCTCCGCCTCATCCCCCTCTCTTTGCACAATTTAGGGCAGTCAGAATACGAGCAACACCTGCATGTTTTATGGAGAAGCAGCTAGCCTCCCCTTACTGCTAATGGACTTTGAGTGAATGAGGCAATGTATTCCCAATTATTCAATCAGATTGAAAATTATTGCTAACATAGCACTTGGACAAGCTGCCATTTATCAAATGAACAAAACCCCACAGTGAATGAACCGTTCTCTCCCTTCCTTCCATTTTCTGACACCATTGTTACATATTACGTGCAGCTAGCAGAATACGTTTGCTGGTAAATCATGATCTAGGATTCATATTTGAAGAAGATAATAATTTCAGACTTGAACCTAACTCCATGTTTTCCCTGCAGGAGTGTATGGGGACATGGAACAGGATTGAAATTGTTCATTCAAAAGATGGCAGCCAGATGCAGTCTGTGTCTGACCTTTGCGTTAGGTGGGTATTCAGATCAAAATAGTAGTAGTTTCAGAGCTGTCTCTGGCTGGCTCCCTTCCACAGGTCAACTGATTTTTCAAGAGGGTGCTCTGGAAAAGATTAATTTAAATTAATATTTTTAATTAGTTTTTAAATTAATTCAAGTTAAAGTGTGTTGCTACTATCATGTTATGAAAGACATCTAGAGAAAAGGCATCCAAATGAGGGACATATCCATCAGCCAAGAGGCTAATATGACTAGTACCAGTCTCTAGCACAATGCTTTCTGTCAGATTCACAATTTAATGGTTTGTTTTACTTAAAAACACACAACCCTCCCAGCCACCCCACACCAATCCAAACACTGAATTATTTGGAAAGACCTAGGCTGGGATGATGCCGGCATCTTTAATGTATCATCTATATGTGACATGTAAAAATATGTATTTCTTAGAGACACATTTTATGTTATGTTATTCTTTGAATGCACATACACAGTTTCCTGTGACAAAAGATGGTAAAGTAAGATCCAGTAAAGGAATCAACACAAACTAGGAAACAGAGATAAACAGAGACTCACCAAGCAAGTAGATGCAGCAGTAAAGCAGCCAACAGTCCTAAAGTCACTGCTTCAGGCTAAATTCATCCCAAACAGTCAGGACATTTGTTCCAGTTTTTTCATGCAGACCTCCTGAATAAACTGCAGCAATATTCTTCCATTAGCAAGACAAACAAGTCCATATTATGGGAAAATCTATAACCTTCCAACTCCTTCCCAGAATGTCTATTGACAAGGACAAGGCTGTTGAACTCTGAAAGTCCGCCGAAAGTTCCTTGCAAAAGACTATAGGATTGCCCTCGACGGAAAGGAGGAGAACAGATGTTATTTACTCCTAAGAACAAGCTCTCAGAGATGAGATTTGAAGGCCAACAGGCTGATGGCCCTTGAACAACCCTCATTTCAGATTTAGGTGCAGTTTAAATGCCAATAGAGGCTAGGGCTTGAATCAGGCAGCACAGCTGCGATTTGGCACACAAGCACCACACAGAGGGTGTGAACTGCTGTGAGGGCTATGAATGGAGGCTCTGCTCCACTAGATCCAATCCACAGGTTGTGTCTGGCTTAAAGGGGGAAGCGGACTTTGGTTGTGCTGTGCAGGCACAAACCCTTTGTGGGGTGCAGAGACTCTTTTACAGGCAAGTAGAGAATACAGTCAACTCTACTTGTTCAAGTTGCACCTAGACAATCAACAGGGTCCTACATAGATTGATTTGAGTGAGCTTTTCTTCTTCCCCTAAACAGTTCACCTTCTTGGCCATAAAAGATCAATTTAAAAAAAGGTCAAAAAATCATGCTAATAAGGAAAAAACCTTGGGGTCCATCTGCATTTTACATTTCAGACAACCCCGACTCCACAACCTCTAGATACCAAACCAGCTTGGTAGTAATCATTTGTTTCAGCAGTTATGTAGAGATGTTCAGGACATCAAGTGCTGGGATTTATCACAGAGGAAAACGTTTAAGGTTCTCCTGAATTAAAAAAAAAAAAACAAATCTCAGTTTCTAAAACAGTATCATGTTCCCAGGCTGTAACAATAACAGTTTTTACTGTTGGGTGAATCAGCCTTTCAGATTTATAATTTATTATAACAGCAGCATGAAAAGCCAAGCTGCATATGAAACAGAGTTAAATTTAGATCTAAAACAAAGGGTGCCCCACAGAGCAGAGAGTCAGCTGAAACACACATTGGATGCCTATGGAGAGGTAGAGCAATCTTTTGATCAAGAAAAAGGAGCAAGACTCGAGAGATGGGCTCCAATTCCAGCGCATTTCCTATAGGACATAGAAAAAATTATCTCCCTCCTTTCTATCTTTATTTCCTCAGTGGTGTCACAGGCTGGCTTGGGAAGACGGCAAGATCCTGAATTGATGGACAGTATTTGAAGAGCAAGGTACTGCTCTTTCAACAGTTGCAGATGAGCCCAACTCCAAATGCTTCTCACACACAAACTCACACACACATTGCTTCATTTCATAAGTGAGATTTTAAACGTGATCATCATAGACCAAGAACGTTAATTAAATATACTGAAGACAATGACACTTTTTTTTGAGTTAAAACATGCAGACTCTGACCCTGTCTCTAGACACAGTGAGAAAGTCTCAGGGTTCTCATTTCAGCAGTTTGCTCACATATATGTCAGTGTGAGCTGTTAGTTTAGTTAACACTTCATGCACTTTATGTAATCAGAAGTATTTTAGCTGATAGTTTCAAATTCCAAACAAAGCTACAAATTTCAGGTATAAAATGTGATTTTTACAACTTTTCACGATACTTAGATGCTTCTTTTCGGTTTACAATTTTCTTCTTACAATTTAAATATTAATCCCTTTACAAAGCATAGCCTGAGTGCAGTCTCTCTTAAAGAAATTATCAGTTTACCATCTCAGAACCACATTTGTGTAGTTTTGTGCATGAGGGCAGTGCCAGGTGTGAAAACTGGGCTTAATAATAAAATTTTACACAATTAAAATCACTTTTCAACAATTTCCTAGCAAAGAGAGAGAGGGGAAGGGAAGGGTATTCAAATTCAAAATCTCTGCCAGACCACAACATACAATTTGTTTGCCTGTTCCGAAAGACCTATTTATTAATTAGGACTGTTCCTGATTTGCAAGTGAAATCAGTGCATGAGAAAGTCATAACCTTCACACTTAAGTACCTCAGCCTTGAGGCACTCAGAATACTCCAAAACAGAGGACACCAAAGATGCCCATCACACTTCCTAAATACTTATAGAGATGATGGGCTATGTAACATCACACTTTTCTCAGTTAGGGATGAATGGTTGCAATTTTGTTTTAAAAAATGTATTTTTACTTCTCTGCCAAGGGCAAGGAAAATATACAAAGCTTTTAAAAGAACACAAAATGGTGAGGGGATCAGGTATATTTCATATTATTTGTTTGTTTTTTTAAGAACAAACCACACACATCTCCATCCTGGAACAAAAGCAGATTTACACAGTGTTTGGGCAATATTCTCTTCCAGAAGTCACTGCAGATATACATAATGCTCACTTCTTGGGATGTGATTAAATCCTTACAGTAGTCTTCAACAAACCACTGAACAAAGTTATGTCAAGTCCTTTAGGACTTCTATATAGTATAAAGTAACATAGCTTTTCAACTTTAGATAAGAATGTACTGACACATTCATAAAATTTTCAAACGACAGAAAAAAATCCATCATGAGAAAACACTTAGCACAAACATGCCCTTCTATTCCAAGGGTACCATCTTTGTGACACATGGGCAACATGGGGAGATCTGACTATTAGTTTGAAAAGGAACTCAAAATATAGTGACTGCTATAAAAGGAAAAAGTCAAAATTTCTACAGCAACATTGACTCTTGACAGTGACATATCCTGTGTAATTTTAGAGAACAGAAACTCCATCTGAACAAATGTTTGTAGAAGAAGGAACTTCAAAAATCTCCAAATTATGAAAAAGTTACATTTCTCATCCTTAACAGTGCTTTACAAGGATAGGAACAGAGAAAGATAAGGGTGCTGCCAGAAAGCAGTGAAAGGGTTAGTTGTTTTGAACATGGTGTGTGTTATGTGGTCAGATGCTACCTATTCATCCCCAGCATGAATTACCTCACCAAGTCTGTGATCTAAACACGTGTAGTTGCTAAGCAATATCCAGTCACAAGGCCTCCTGTAATCCATACCATTTGCCATTTTACTAGAGATGTGCCCTGGTCAGTTTGCTAAAATGACACCTATGTTCCCACATTGGGTAATAAAACTCATATTTACTGGTAGGGCTGGTGGGTCTTGTAAAATAAATTGTTAGAATCCTTCCTCTATAAATAAATAAATAGATGAGTTAGTCTATTCTGTCTACAAAAGGTCTTAATATCTTCTCTTCTTCTCCCTGCCATAAGTCCTCTCAGCACTGAGGCATGCACCTGGGGTCTCTATTATACATGACAGTTTTTCATTCTGTAAAGAACATTATTCTTGAAGGAGGAGGGAAGGAGAAAAAGCTGATCTTCCTTCTTGCAAAGAAAGGTTTTAAAAGTTAATCGATTTACTAGGGCTGAACAGATTATGCAGAGAGGCTCCTTGCATATGTATAAATTCTTGGATTTATTCTTGGCTTTAAGCAATCAGTCCTGTTTGACATAAACCTCAGCAGCCAGAATTCTATGTTCTGGTGCAAAATGGAGTGATCATCCTAAAGAAAAATTGTTCAAGTCTGGGGAAAAGAACAGAAAAATATGGTTTCCTAAGATATTCAAGGATACCCAGATCACCTCTGCAAGCTTGCAGGCTGACAGGACACTTGAACTCTGCTCTCCTGCTCAGGTGACATCAGAGGACTATGCTAAAGCAAAACAAGCTCGTCTTTCAAAGACATGTAGTTCATTCAGTGCAAATGTTAAAAATCATGAATAGAAATCGTACCAAGGCTAAGACTCCTCCCCTCATCTTAATTATCCTTAACTGCCATTGCAATAGCAAAATTCAAGAAGGAACTCTGGATATCTGTGCCCTAAGCAGTACTCAGGAGCCAGGTGTGTTTTTTAACACATGATTTGAAGGTCAAAAAATGCCCCACAAATGAAGAGAAACATGGTATAAGGATAACCATTGGAAGCTAAAAACATTTCTCTCTTAGGTCCTGGTTCTGCAACTCTAACGTTGAATCTCATGATCAGTAAGAATCTCTATTCACAGAAGAGTCACCTAGTGAGATTAATGCCTGTGCAGGAACCTAAGCTGGCTGCATGTCACTTAAAAATTGTTTGTGATGGACTGTGAAAGCTAATGCCTAAGATAATCTTACTGTCATTTCTACAGGTAGTGTGTCAAGTCCTGCCCTTAAACATCTAGGCTATGTGCAGTTCAAGTCAACACAAACTGCAGGTGATCTCTCTCTTCCTAACATACTTTCCAAAGAATTAGGCCCAGCTCACATAATACATAGAGAGGAAGAACTTGTTTCATACTTTACAGACTTCCTTTTCTTCCTAAAATGAACAAATTACTGTTACAGTAACTGTTAAAAATGGTAATGCCCAGCCTCAGACTGCACACCAACGGTGTTTTTTTTAATTTCTTTAGGACATAGTGTGACAAGAGCTGTGAATTTGATAAACACCTTCAGAACGTGTTATGGAGTCAACTCTTAATCTAAAATGTGAAAACCAAGCATCAGTCAACATAAAAGACACGTGATACAGCATAGAGCAGAATAATGGGTCTAGCACATATGGTATTGTGAGAAATTACTTTCTGTGACAGCCAAGTATGACAATGAACAGAAGACAAATCCATATCCTGCACTACATCCATACGGGTTGCCTGTCCTGCAAGGACTTATACAGAACAAACTGACAAGATCACCTGGAATTACCTAATCTGATTGGCATTATATGTGACAGATAAAACATCTGTGCAGAGGAAATAAAATGTACTTACCCGTGACTGAGATACTGACCAAAACCAGATCAAACAGTGGGAAACATTCCTCAAAACAATTTTAACAAGTCTTACAAAGAGGTCACAAACAATTTATGGTAACGCAGAGACACGGAACTCAGCACACTTTCAGTTCTAATGACAAGCATGCCACAGTTAATTTAAATGTTCTAGCTGTGTAATGTGTAGAGAAAGGACTGGTGTGTAATTTTGAAACTAAAATCATCTGGAAGAGAAATAGGTGAAATAGGAATAATTCAGAATAGTATCTGTCAAGAAAAAAAATATCCATTGTTGATCTATCAGAAAGAAAGGTACTTTAAGCATCATTGTCATGTTCTCTTTGTCCAAGAACAACGTTTCCATCAATGGATTTTAAAATGCTGCTTTAAATCTGGAAACAAATTGTCCTCTAGAAAACCAAACATTATTGATTTCAATACCTGGTGGTTGCAAACAGCAGAAACATAGCAATTATACACAAAGGAGAAAATCTGAATTTTGAGAGGAGATGCTCAATGAGATTCCACTGACACATTTATTATTGTTAGTAAAACTTCCAGACTAACCCAAAACTCATGGATTTTCCCAAAGTATACAAATTATCTCCTTCTCTTTAAGAATTTGTTGCCTGTATCTTAAAATGGTATTCGAGGTTGCTTCAGTTTAGATGACAGAAGAGCAGAAATTTTTAAGTTATGCACACAGATTTAGAGGGAGAGAGAGGACAGAGCAGTGCATGGGGAATGGGCTGGGTGGAAAGCATTGAGAGTCTAGATGGAGGATTGCAGTGGTAATAAGGGTGACATGGTAGTTGATGGGAAGGTGCTCCAATTAGGGTGTGGGTGTGACAGCATCAGGGTGATGAGAGGAAAATTACTTTACCAGAGACGCTTGAAATGAACTGGAAGGGAGAAGCCAGTCAGTCAGAACAATGCTCGTTATACAGGTGTCATAAGCATAAGGACTCTGTTTTTCTAGCTAGATACAGCAGGCACAGCACTCAGGCAGCTTAAAAATGCAACTTCCACAGGAGGCTGCATGGGAAGGCAGGGGCCTACATAGTCGCAAGTTGTCTGCACCCACTTCAACTGCAAGGCCAGGAATCTGCTGAGGGAACCACAAACCACAGTTCTGCCCATTGTGGAATCATAATAGATTGGGAGATAGCATGATTGCAGTGATACTCAGACATGTCTTCCATTTGCCTCAAAAATCAGATATGAGTAATTTAATCAGAATCTGCTATCATGAAACTGGCAACTCACTTCTTGTTAAAAATATCAACACTTATAATGCCCTCTTCTTACCTTAGGCCATGTCCTGGAGCTTTTCCTCTTGGTGAGCTCATACCTTCAGCAGGATTATTAGGTACAACTCAGCTGTCAAGCATATGTCCTTTAACCGGGACCTTCTTCAGGCAGCATGCCTCCTTTTATCCACAAGCATGGTACAGCCCCACAGAAATACAGACCAAACACCTCTAACTGTGGATCATCGACTTCACATGAGATATAGCTGTTCCAGGGGTTTCTCACTGCAATAGGCCACAGGGATTTTTTCAAATGCTCATCACCTTACAGCCTAATAAGAGATTTCCGACAGGCAACCCTATGTGATAGAACTCTGTGGTTTTTTCGACTACTTACACTCATTCCCAGAAATAACCCCAGCTAGAGCTGGCAAGATGCACTTAATCAACTTACAAGAGACTAAACCTAAAACTGCATTGCCTATGCAAAAAATCTCCCTGGGATACAGCACAGCTGCTTCAACACAAGTTTTATATGCCACCTATAATAAATGGAAGAGACCAGTCTCTGGAGAGGGCAATTTACAAGAGGTGTGTCATAAAGATGCTTTGATTTTCCCCTCTGGAAAAATTTCTGTCTCTCCACTCTCTACAAGGAGCCTGGGTAGGCCAGGCAGAAAAAGCACAACAGCAGACTCTCTCCACAGAGAGTAGTATCAGAAAAATCATCATGAGTATTTTCCCAGAGAGGGCAGTCTCAGGAGTCAGACCGGAATCTGAACAATAATCATGCTTAACTTTCTCCAATCATTTCCCTGAAAATTTTTAACAGCAAAAGAAAGTAGACAAATGAGTTTGTACATTGAACTACTTCTGTAAATAACATGCAGAGAGAGGAGGGAACCTGGATTAAATTATTAGGAACAATGAAAATTCTTTTGGGGGTAAATCTGAAAGGAAAATATATGCTGTGTTCCACTTGGGAGGATCTGTTTCATGTCACATATGGCATGAGTTTGCCAGGGCACTGCTTCACTTTTGTAACAAAATACTTTGTGAATATCCTGGTCTCCAAAGGCAGACATGAGGAGGAACTAGGAATCCTTCAGTTCAGAGCTTAACCCATCTGATCAAACCCATGCACTTCTCTTCATCAGGAGAAAAGCATTGTTGCTGTGTTGTCTCAGACCCTGTACATCCACCCTAATATCCTTCCTGTTTCATCTTTCCCTGTATTTTTAGTCTGGACAGATCATTCTGTTGGACTTGAAGATTCACACACTCTCATGGAACTGTTTTATTTCACCTCTCGCTCACCAAGCCGTGCAACAAAAGCCAGAGAAGAAGAGCGAGCTCTGTGTACTGTCAGTGCTACATACTTCTGACTATTATTTCCGCCTGATGGCTTTGGTTTTATCCAAGGATTATTCAGTTTGGGAATAACAGGAGATTTACATGCTTGCACACAGGTCAAATTACAGTCAGAAAGCACATGTGTTGCAATTTCTTCACCTGCAGATTATTCCTGGTGACTGTTATTTCAAAGCTTCCCTAACTGGCAATGGCAGAAATTACTGTTTGAATCCTGTTTGCAGATGAATGCCGATGTCCTCCTGGTGTTCCAGCAGGATATTGCTTTGATATTGAATGATAAATTGTTCCAAATAATATCAGATTAGCTTTTCTAAAGAGCAATTCTTCAATTGGCTGAATAGATCACTCCAAGTCAAACTTATTGGAAATTTTTTCCAAGTAGCTATTCCTTCAACCAAGTGTATTACCACATTATTTTGAGTTTTATACCATCTCAAGCAAATTTACATCAACTATAATGCCTTCTCTCTGATCACAGGAACAAGTGCAAATGTTTTATCATTATTTCTGGTCTTTCTAAAGGTTTCAGTAATCATTTGGAGATATTAAAAAGGAAATAAACAGAGAGCTATGCTGATTTTTCCTCACTTAAAAAAAAAAAAAAAGGTAAAATAAAACCAATGTGAATTTCACTGTGTGTCCTGTAACAAAGCACGGAAAGAAATGACAGTTTTGCAGCTTCTGAGGAGTTACTGGGACTGACTGAAATACAGCTGTGAATTCTAGATGTAAATAATGAGAAGAAAATGCAGAAAAAACCCACTACTTTTCTGATGGAGTTATTAATTTTTAATGATGACGTACACACAGGCAGGCTAAGGAAGCTTACTGGCACCTAATTTGATTTTTAAGTTTGTCTAAGTTTTCTAGAACCACAGAGTACTACCCAGACACAAAAGTAGGCAAAGGATTCTCCATCAGTTTTTGGGTTTTTGTGATTAAGTATCTCCTCAAAAACATTCACAGTCACATGTTCAAACCTTGTGCCCAGAATAAGACGCTGCACCTTGGGTTACACAGGGTTTAAAATTAAATTAGTAAATGGTCTTTTCCACCTCCTTAACATATAGCAGTAGATGTCTGGGTAGGGGAGAGAAAATTGATGATAATCTCAAAACGGGGCTCTTAAATGCACTTTCCAGAAGCATCGGGATATCAGGCACTCCAGCTCCATCAGCTGCGCACCAGCAGGGTACAACCCCGCAGCTCATTCAGGACCTCGCCACTTTGTTCTTCCTGAGCAAAGAATTTTTGCTGCAGCACAAAGGCAGGCCTAACTTCTGGAACCCTTCCCTCAGCTCTTAAGCCCATGTGAGGCTTCCTAGGGATGGAGGATGCACACCGAGGAACAGGAGCTTTAAGACAGAGGGCTATTCAGTGACCATAATAGATCAGATGGCTTTTTTGTTAGCTTGATTTTAACAAAGAAGAGGTCCATCATAAATCTTCACTTCAAATTTGATAGCTTTATAATATATCATACTGTGATGTAACTGGCATCCGCACTTGGCTCTTATTAGGTAATACCATATGGTACAATTAGAAGTGGAGACAGAGAGTGACATTTAAATAAGTTAAACTTCATTCATCTATGATTAAACCATCCTCATTCCCTTGCATGCATTCAAGATCCTAATTTAACTTCTGAAGAAATATCCATTCAACTGTGCATATATATTTTGCATTTTTGAAACTCTAGATCACTCTATGTGTGTCTCTTAGAGTTCCTTTAAGTTGTTTACTTGCTTTCTTACTAAGATGGTTTCACAGTCTATTGCAGAGATGGGGAAGCTTTGCACAGTTTCCAAAACCTCACATTCGCAAAGCATGTGAGGCTCTTTGACACATTGCCTGCCTCCCACTGGGAGATCTACACAATGGTATTCCACTTGGTCTTATGGTACCCACACTGTAGCTATAGCACAAAATAAATCTGCAGGTTATCAATAAAGGATTTTTAATTGGCAAGGCTGTTTTATTTATTCATGGGAAGATAAGTGAGTCTTAGAATACCTTCTTTCCCAGAAGGTTATGGGGTTGCACACAACTCACAAATCTTTCTCAATAATCCTTTAGTTGAATCAGAAATTATATTATGCTTTTGTTCTTTCATGCCTAAAACTGACCAAGCGGGCAATGATTTATTAAGCTAGAGTCTTGAGTCTCCTGCCACACAACCCACTTAGTCACAGTAATGGCTATGAAACAGATCATGCATTCTAAGATAGGCTATAATTTGTGTTAAAGAAACTTGTCTGTTTTAATCACCAAATTTAATTTGCAAAGCCCTATAAAAGGTTATGAAGTAAAAAGGAACAAAGCAGCTAAACTTTAGGTTCTAATGTTATGCGTTACATACACTGAGTAAGAGAGGAAAAAAATGAATTTGGAATGGACTCAAAAGATAAAAATCAAATGGCTTCGAATAATTAAATGTAGGATACTTCCAATCTACAGTTTTGCATCCTGAGTATCTGTTTACAAATAAACAGAGGTAAAGCAATCATATATTTCACTTCCTAAGTGAAAGATTGAAATGGGAGTCCACTTACATAAAAGTGGAGAGGCTTTTCTTCAGGGACTGAGTCAGGGTTTCACACAAACTACCATGCATTTTTGGATGCTGGTTAAGCACATCTTATATTTGAATTTTAGTATCACTGATTTCAACTTCTATTCAAGGCTAGATGCATTACAAAGGAGTTTAAGCTGGTGTTTAAAAACTGGAGCTTTCAGGGAATGCACAAGAAAAGAAATAAAAACCTTCACCATTTTCAAATAAATGTAATTTTTCCAGCTACTCAAAATTATTTGAAATACATCAATTCATTAGAACTCACTTTAGTGATATACCTAGAAAAGATTGAGGCAACTGTAATGTTACTTTTCGTAGGTTAACAACCCAATTTTTTGCTTTGAAACAATGGATAATAGAAGATATTATCTATTATGATCATTGCAGCCGATTCTACCAGCTACCTATTATAGAGATGAAAAAGGAGACAGGAAGAGGCACTTTTGGAAGTTTCTCCAACATAAAGTATACATTGACCTCAAATATCACAATAGATTTATGGTTTTCTTTTCCTGTGTGAATGTGCAGTTAGGAGGAGGGAACACTCACGGGGAGGAAACAAATGGAAAGGCAGAAAGAGAGTGAAAGAACCAACTGGATCAAAGTGGAAGATGCAAGGGACAGGCACAGCTGAGATGCAGATGGGAAAGAGAAAGCTCAATGAGCTCATAGCTAGCAAAGGTTGGCACCTGCCAGAAACAGGCGCAGAGGCAGAGCCCCAGCCAGAAGGTAACTTCCTCATGACAAGAGGATGCTTGCCAGGCTGACTTGGGTCATTTTGAGTGTGAAGCGCCCACTTACATCCTGCCACTGAAATAGATTAAGTTTCATAAAATAATTTCAATAGCCAGCATCAAGACTTTCCATCCACATTTAATTTATATAACATTTGCTTGTTCAAGAGAATGAGAGAATTAGATCTAAGCCTCAGTCATACATGTATCAGGCCAGCAGGTCAGGTGGGAATTTCTTTAACATGCAACTTTGCAGTTACAATATGTGCCTAGAAAAAGGGAGATCTAGTGAATTTCTGCCCATGCTTACAAGCTCCTTTTGTGGTAACTGCAAGCAAACCGCTTCAATTACCTGTATTTCAGCTTGTTCTGTAAAGCAATTACAGCCATATTTGCTCAGTCTGAAGGCACCGGGAAGTTATGCCGGAGTTCACAACACAAATTTTGATCCTTGGACTGCAGCTGTTATTGGTTCAAATTATTATTATGCAGCAATTTATTGAGAGATAGCAAGTTTCTGTAAGAAAACAGAATGGTGAGCCATTTTAGTCACCTTTAAAATATTTGCGAGGGATAGACGCAGATCTAGTCAAAGGCCTGTTCTAGATGCATCTATTCTAGATGCAGATAGGTCTGGAGAGAGAGGCAGGAAAGGAGGAGTTAGGAGATGAGGGAGCTGTGACCACACCGCATCCATTACTGACTGATGTTATTCGTGGGTGACAAAGCCCCACAGGACGATACACACCAAGACACAGGCTTGAACACAGGCACGAACACCTGCACCTTCTTAACAGCCACACACTTAAAATACTGACATTCTTTTCCTATTTCACCTCCACTACTCGTTCAGCACCCTGAACCAATATATGATTCCAATATATTTTATAGTAGCTACTTTTTAGAAATTGCCCTGCATTCTTTGCAACACATTATTTCAAAGCAGCACTCTGAAATGCAGAGATTGCCAGATAAGATTAAATGTTTTTGACAAGATTTACTCTGAATTTTAGACCCAGTAATCTTGTTTCTTTTAGTGATTGATGAGAGATCACTATTGAAACCTTCAAGTGAGTCAGCAGTGCGTGCAGCACAGATGAAGCGTTGGAAGTACAGAAAAACATAGACCAGAAAAATGGTCTTGAGGCTTTCTATTAAAATATACAGCCTTGCACCTGGAGCGAAAAGGCACAAAGAAACCACCTTAGGCTTTTCGTAAAGTATTTCTTTCACAAGAATTACAACAACGAAAAGATGTTATTAAAACATATAAACAAAGAAGTAAATTATCATATTTGATGAAATTAATGCATTAAATCTCTAGGGTGTCTACTATCTAAAGAAGTCTGCATTGGAATAGCACAGATATTACAAACCATCCTCAGCTGGCCAAGCTGTGATGAAAATTCCTGTAATAAAATAGCACCAGTGTGGAAAAGTTGCAGATAAAGATAATGTTGTATTATCCAAGGGCTTGGTGTTGACTGAAGTCTGACCTACGTATGCAACTGGCAGGTCTTTTCACGGGTGCTTTTGTCAGGAACTGCAAGACAGGGTACTGTATTTGTAAAGATGAAATATTTTCCAACACCCACGGGCTTGCAAATATGGTGCCAACAAGACTGCAAAAATGGATGCTCTTCACATGAACAGTGAAGCCTATAGGCAAGAAAAGTAAGTACCTTTACTAGCCATTAGTTTTTACTTTTCACTTCGTTTCCATTTATTCTTACGGAAACCTTATCAAATATAGGGGAAAAAATCCCCATGAACGGATAACATGGACATCAGTGAATAAACAGCTCTTCAAGTTATTTAGCCAATATTTTAAAATAACAAAATATTGCAGACATGATAACCCATTTTGAATTAAACATCTAGGCTAATTTTTTTACAGGGAATCATTCTGTCATTTTTATGAAGATCTCTTTCAGTTGGTCAGAACATTTTTTGACGCTGAAAAGGACACAATTTTTGCTATACAAGTTTTTCCCTGACAACCTCTTGCATGGCAGATCAACAAAAGACAAATTGTTCCTTTCAAGCTCTACCCATACTTGACTGCTGAGTGTTGGTCTCATAGGATCCTGTAGAGGGAAAATGCTCACTTCCTTAAACAGATAAAGCACTCACACAAGTTAGTGTGGGGCCAACTTACCACTGAAATAGTTCCGTGGAAGTTGATCCTATTTGAAGTGACTACTGAAGTGGGAAAATGGACATGCTTTTTGACTGGCTGTTAGGAGCCATTCTAGAGATTTTACAGAAGTGAAGTTGCAAATCATGTTACCCTTAAAATCTCTTCATTGTTGTGCTAAGCCAGTACCAGAATACATTTTAAAAGAAAGATGAAAGTCCTGACAGACTGGTTAGAGAAGCCCAAGAGAACACGTGACAGGAAACGATGTCTGAATATTGACTGGGACGAATGGGCATGCATGAGTACAGACAGCAAATTCAGAAGTGCTGGAGAAATCCTAAGCAGCAGCAAACACTGGAGCTCAGAGCCTCCATCTGCTTGGGCTTATCATTTGCTAAGTGTCTGTCAAAGCTGGAAAGACTGAATTTATTTACACCCTTGCTTCCGTTTTGATAACACAGGTTTAGAAAGGGACAGAATGCATAAGAAAAGAGAACCATACAAACATAACCTGTCAGATATTGTGAGTGAGATGGGCTTTCTAGTTCTGCCTTGGCAAAAATGATGTTTTGCCCTGCTATAATGCTCCCAGACTGCAAAGGCAAAAACAAGTTTTCAGCCACTTGGAACTTGTGCTTTGAATGATCAAAAAACCCCCAAAACCAAAAACCAAACCCAAACCAACAAACGAACCACTCTCAGATGCTTTCAGCAGAAGCAATCGTGCACACAGAAGACGTTATTTGGGGGCACTTTACTAATTGTCCAAGACAATACACACTCTCTGGAGAGCCCTTTGCTCTCTGGCACCCAGCACAAATGAACAGAAACAACCTGAATGGTGCTGACCAATTCTGATGAATGAAGAGTTCCTAAAGTGAAAGGTAACTTTTTCCCCTAGTCATCAACTGTTTAGACAATGCTAGTTTATCCAAAAGAATGGGAGGAGCAGGGAAACCCTGACTACAAGATAAGAGAAAACTGAATTGCAAAAAACAAACAAACAAACAAAAACCCCAATGCCCACCTCAAAAAAACCCCCAAAACCCCAAAAAACCCAACAAACCACCCAAACCAAATCTGAAAACACTTGATGATATTACAGGGAATCCAAACCCACTGCCGATTATGAACCATAGAGTTCTGAGTAGAGCTGGCTTGCCTCTGGAAGCACATGCAGTACAGCATTCCCCAGCTAGCACTGGAAATGGTACAAAGCATTATCTCTGCACTCAACTGTTCACCTATGGCCTAGGGAGTTTGGACATGCCTTAGAGTTATTTGCACATATAAATTACCCAAAAAATATTTATGGCCGGAAAGTTTATAGTGAAGCTTGGACAAGGTCACCTGTACTATCAGCTGTTGGTGGACCCTAGGGTATCTTCTTTACAGCCAACACACAACTTGTCTTTTTAATCCCCACGGTGGCCAGGAAGACTTGCACATATCTGGCTTCCTACTCCACTGTGCATAATGGGATAGGTTCTTTGCCTTAGCTGTGAACCTCCTTTGACTTACCTTGGCAGAGGTTAAATATCTGGGAAGCCTAAAATCTTCCACCAAAGTGCTTAAAAGACACATAGCCATAAGTTTGCATATGGCTTTTCATGGTGTGCAGCCTAAGCATGCAAATTTTTGCCTTCTTTTATCTCTACTAAACCCTGGCCAGACCCTCCTCAGGCTTCTATGCCACAGGAACTGCAGAACTGTGATATAAGTAGGTCTTCTTAGCTGCTGTACGTTTGGTGCACTTCGGCACACTTCAGAGATAGTGTGAGTAGCACATTTTCCCCTCAGGTTCCCCTATCCAAGTGCTCAAAGCATATGATAAACCTAGCTATGATTATCCCTGGGTGACTCCTGCTGTCTTCTCCTCCCAAGACAGATGCCGGAATTAATAGTGAAACTTTTCAAATTTAAAGTTCCTTGGTATTAGCTACCTTCAAAAGGTCTCAACAATAACTCTCACTCTAAGTCACGCTTTGATGCGCTATAGATTGCTACCTTTAAATTAAACATTCCCCAGTAATACTGTGCTTTTGTTTAGGTGAACCATTATGTGCAGATTCATCCCTGCTTCAATGCAGACTCAGTCGTGTACAGACAGCTAACCCTGAATAGGTCTCTGCAAGCATAATTATCTAGTCTGATTAGGATATGGATTTTATAGTACCACTTTTGAAGCTCTGAAAAAGCAAACTGAAGATTTTAAAGATAAAGGTAATTAAGTAAGAGAAGAATGATCACTATACCTTTCAACACACTCTATATAAAAGAGACATCATCCCAATCTACAAAAGGAGTTTAATTGTACAGTTATTAGACATCACTAAATTTTCAGCCAAGTGCTTTTAAGTGTGTCAATCCAAGAAGCTTTTATTGTGAAGGGAATACCCTACAAAAATCTGTGAAAAGATCTGGAGGCTCCAGAACATACCCAGAACTACAAATAAAAATATCTATAATGCTACTGCACTGTTTGCCATTGCCAATGCTATTTGGTACCCTGCTACCAGATGGTTGTCTTTCAGGCCTTTCATCCTAATAACACAATGTGATTCCTAAAATCTACCCAGTGATGTAACTGATGTTAAACGATCTGACTAAACCTTACAACAATGAAGTGTAATTTGGGGTAAGAGCAAGTGGTGTCGGAGAGAGACTCCACTGAAGTGGCATCTGACTGAAGTGGAACTTCCATGGGATAAAACACATTGAGAATATAAGAAGGACAGTTCTGCAGAATGACTTACAATTCTCAATTTACACCATGTGCCACGAGGCTTAAGTTTATTAGTGTGTGAAAAGACTTCAGGATGATTTAAAATTAAAGATTACTAAGAAGCAGATGGAGCACAGCTAGCATGTCTCTGGTATGAATTCCTAGAGATGTTAAAGACGGTCCACTTTGCAAAAGGCAGACTTCCCAACAGGTATAAATGAAGCCTGAGTTGCTAGGGAGACACTAAGTCCAGGAACTACAAATCAGCAGCATAAGGAAAAATATCAATTTAAGATATTTTTAAGTGCAACAATGTCATGGGTTGAAACTGAGTTGATTGACAAGCCTTTAAGCCAATGCGCTTTTGTGAATTTTGCATATTTAAACCCCGTGCACGGGCGGGAAGTTCCTCTCTGGTTCCCGGTCTCCTGAGGGAGAAGCGGGGCCTCCGAGCCCCGGGCGGCTTCCGGGCCCGGCCCGGGCCCGGGCCCGGCCTGGGCTCCTGCCTGCCCTTCCCTCTCCCTTCCTTCAGAGCCGCAAGCAGCTAAACTAACTATGGGCTGCCCGATAGCCGAATTCACCCGGCTCGGCTTCTGAATCAGGAGGGGCCTCCCCTCCCCCTTCATGCAGCCCGGGGGAGCCTCCTCTCCCCCTCATGCAGCCCGCGCAGACCCAGCGGGACCAGCGGAGCCTCCTTTTCCAGCCTGCACAGCTCGCACCGAACTGAACATCAGCGCAGCCTGCGGGGAAAGACGTGAGGGAGAAGAACATGGAGGCTGCACGGTCAGAGAGAAAGAGAAAGTAAGTCACGTGGGACGACGCTGAGATGGCGGCGGGAGAAAAGGGCGTGTGCGTTCCGGCGCCAGTCTTAAAATCCCTTCTAGCAGCTGCGGAGGACTGAACTCTTTAAATCATTATAAAAGTATGGGGAGATGAAAAATCCATGCCTGTGAAAATTCATGTTGCAGCCTGTGAAGATGTAAGAGAATGCCTATGCCAGGCCATGTAGCTGTGAAGCAGCTTTTAGAAGTTTGTGAAGAAGCAGAGAAGCCCTTGTGTTTAAGCTGAAATAATTTATGTTTAAAAGAGATTGGAAAAAGAAAACCTTTGTGTTTGGGCTGGAAGAATTCATCTTTAAAAGGACTTGTAACCCCATATGATGGCCCATGACTGCAGTGTGAATATACTGTGGAGTTTTCATGGGAGAGATTTCACTTCAGTAGGTAATTCCCGGGTGGACTGCTGAGATTGTGAAAAAAAAAAAAGAAGTTTGCAGCATCAGTAGAAGAGAACCTTTTTTCCCTAAGCATAAGAAAGAGACTTTTAAAGACTGTAACACTGACCAAAATTGTTACCTTTTGTGCGAGGTGGTAAAAGGAGGGGAGAGTGCTGGAGGGAGGAGGGGGGGGGGGAGCTTTTGCTTGGAGAGGGCTGGGGGGAAGAGGGTTTTGGTTTCACTTCTTTTTATTTCCTGTTACTTTAAAGTCTGTTAGTAATAAACTTCTTTATATTCTTTAAAGTTTTAGGCCTGCTTTGCATTTCTTCTCATCCTTATCTCACAAAGTGAAAAGCATGTGATCAAACCACTACACTAAATTGGTGTTTCCACCCGGTTTGCAAACCAAACCCGCTACAAACAATAATAGAATACAAACAATTATAACAACAGAAAACACAGAAGTATAAATGTATAAACATATAAATAACATAATAAAAAAAATAACATAACACCAATATAAAACAATTTCTCAATAATAGAACATACACTTATTAGTTTGTTCTAGTATTACTACTGCAGAAGTTACATCCAAGCTGACATGCTGACAGAAAATAAGATAAAGAAACTAAAAAATACTACCTAATCATAGTAAAGTAAATGTCAGATTTCTGTTGTCCAGTAATTATTTCCACATTAACTGTTTTAAAATTTTATTTGGATCCAATATGGTTTAACAGTTGGGTGTGGGATGCAATCCCAAAGATGAAATCTTATAAAATTCAACGCCAGATAGCCATATTCAGGAAAAACAGGTACAAAAATACTCCGAATTCTACTTCAGCCTAAAAGGTATTTAGTTTGACAAAATTTGTAAGTGCGGTTCTACTATCCAAACTTTGTGCTTGGAATGGAGCAACACATGTAGAAAAGGCTGCTGCTTCTATTTTTGCGTTTGTTTAGGTTTTTTTAATGCAGAATCAATGTAAATGAGAAATGATACTGGGATATTAAAGGGGAGCTTGTAAATGAGACATTTACTACGTGAAATCTCCACCCCTCTCACATTTTCCAACACCAGATGGATTCCCTGATGTTGCAAGGCCTGAAGCAGTGAGATGCTGAGTGGACTTAGCTTCTGCAAATACCAGAAGGAATGAATGATGCTCACTCCTCAGTAGGAGGAGTTTAAAACCTGACGGGATCTGACCCCCACCATGCATGTGGTGTTCCTGAGCTGCGGCTGCATGTGTATCCTGAACAGAGTGTTCTCGTCCGAGCAGTAACAAATTTCAGATGTGAGGCTGGATTTTACAGCTTCAAAATAAAGCATGCTATGTTGCCCTCCGGAATATTAGCCACATCTTTGGTTTTTATTTACATGACTGCACAAGTCACAGTCAAATTTGGCTTCTACTTGTATGATTCTATGAAGAATTTTTCATTAGAGGGCCGGCACACATGCTGGATCTCTACATATAGTTCATACTAACTGTTTCTGACATGGAGTCGCTGCAAGTTATAGAAAGTCAAGGAGCTGATTCTGCTTCCAATTATAAATACCCAAACCCCACTGTCTCTAGAGCATCACTTCACTCTAAGTTTTATTTATGACAGCACGTGTTGATTGTGCAAGTAAAATCTTTAATTTTGTGTGGTAAACTGAGCAGATGATAAAAATACAAAGCATGACAAACTTGCTGAGCGTATGCCTCCACACTCCAGCAAAACAAAGTCCAACAACAGTATTTAACAGGAAGGAGTGGGGAGAGATTTTCCTAGCTGAAGGAGGCATGCCACCTCAAATAGAGCAAGCGCAATAGCCAGCTAAAGTGATTTCAGAATCCAGTTACTTATAGAGAGCCTTTTCAGATGCTGACACCATATTTCCAAAGCGAAGGAGAAGAATCTTTGCAATGGTTTTTAGGAAGAGTGTTCAAATTGCAGATGCTTGGAGTTTGTATGCACAGATTTAATTTATTACGGAATTACAGCAATTAGGCAGAAAATAACACAGAACACTATAATTTATTTTACTATTTACCTTTCCAGAAGTACTGGAGGAATGATATTAAATGGTTCCAGTTTTCTGATGTTTACAATACACTCGAAAGCACTGAAGTGCTTTTCATTTTCAAAACAAGTGATGCACACCATTCCTGAGGAATGCAAGCATGCTGTCACATGGCTGTGCTAGCATAGTGATACATCTGAAATGAAAATAAGGGTCCAGAATAACCAGAGGCAGAATATCACTGGCAAGAATTCTTTTATCCACTACAGTTACAGCACTTAAAAGAAATTATTTTGATACCAATGGCTTTGGCAATGCCATCTCAATGACAAAAGTCAAATTATCTTATCTAATATTTGACTGGGTAGTCGATAATCCTAGCCAGAAAAGGTCTGGATTACTACCCCCACTTTGTTTTTGCTTTTATCTTTACTTCTAAAATTGAAATCCAGGAGCTCTTCAGAGAAGAGGATTTCATTCTGACAGATAAAAGGAACGTGATGTTTCCCTGTCAGGGTTGGCGGATTAAAGACAGGATAACATTAGGAATCAACTCTGCACATACAGCAACCCACCAAGACAGAAATCTGCATCCCTACATTGCTGTTAAGGAAAATTACGGTGACACATCACAGTGAAAAATCAAATATTGATGCAAAATGCATCTCTTCAAAATAAAAGTCATCTAAAATCAGAGAAGAGAAATGCTTTATTCTGCTCTCTCAAGGCCCATGTACCACACTCACATACCAGTACACATAAGGCATAGCTCAAGTGCATTTAGTCCAGATCTGTTGTGTATAAAATTTCACCATACAAATACATATATTTTGAAAATAAAAATAAGATTTGGTTATAACATACTTAACAGGTGAAGCAGTCCCTTGCAAGTCAGCATGAGGCAAAACACACCATCTTCCATAGCAAGAATGCTGCATTTTTGTGTAATGACTTACAAGGTTTCAAAGGTTGACATATTTTATATTCTAGATTAGGACCTGCTAAAACTTGCTTTGCAAAATGGGGCTCTGATCTCAGAATTACCAATGCTTTTCTTAATACATGGTTGCCCTGACTTCACTGGCATAGCAGGCAGCCAGAATGCAAGGACAAAGGTGGGCTTACATTTGTGATCTTACTCTGTTCTTTTACCGGGGGGCACTTCATCTTGCAGAGAAGAAAATACTGTAATTATTGATGAGTGAAGGGGCAGAGTAGCAACTGTGCTTGCTGAAAACCCCAGATTCTTTTAACATAGTACACTTGGGGCTTCTTCCCTCTTCTTTTTCCTGCAGTACTTTCTGAACAATCACTTCAAAGGCTGTTGTTTAGTTTATATCATAAACATCATTTTCTCCTGCCCTCAGGACGTCATCAATCCAAGGAAAGATACACCAGTGTGCTGTTGTCAAGGACACAGATGTTTGGAATCTGCACATTGATTCCACTGAATAGTTTTAATGTGAGATAAACTAACCTACCCCAGAATGAACTACATGTAAATGAGAAAACAAAGAGCAATCCTTTCTGTTCAGGTACAAGTAGCACCTGATATTCAAGAGTAATAATCTTAAATCTCAAGAAGCATTTTCCTTCAGTGGATCCATCTGGAATGGGAGCACTCATAAAAAGTATTGATTCAATGCCAGAGCCGCAGAAATCTTATGGAGATGCTGTCTATGAAAAGCTAAGCAGGGGTTTAGGAGGATTGCAGAGCTGATAACTGCTGTTTGGTCTAAGAAATTTCTTCTGGCAATGACAATAAGACACTTAAAAAGAAAAGCAGCAGAGTTGGGCTTGAGTACAAGCTAAAGTCTACAGCATCATATGGGACTGAACAGACACAACATGCATCTTCTTACACCCGCTGCCTTTCCTACAGGAGGGCAGCTTTAATCCTCTCCCTCCTCCTACACACCAGGATATTTGTCCTTTCTATGGCAATATTAACCTCACTAAACAGTTATTTCTCCTGTCTTTGGTAACCCTGGAATACAAATGAAAGCCAGAGGGAGAGACAGGGAAGTATGACCTAGGAGAGAGGTGGAAGTAAGAACCAGGAGAGAGATGCAGAATGAAACCAAGAAGAAGCAAAGAAGAGAGCAGGAGAAGCCAAACTACACGCATGCAGTATCCACCTACAGCAATTGTACGTGATCATAACTAAACTTTTAAAAAGGATTTTTTGAGAGAGAGACATTGGTAGGAGAGCTAAATGTTGCCAATATAAAATGTATCTTCAGCACCTGGAAGAATTTAATAGAAAGGTGAAGTCAATGTTAAAAGGACACACAAGCATGACCACCATCCCTTTTCCTCTGAGGGTACAAGTGAGCATGGAAGATGGATTTCCCTGCAAAATCCTGTAGATGAGTTAAGTATAGAAAGGATAAAAAGGCAAGTCGCAGAGGGAGAGTGTGCATGGAAGTACACACCAAGAAGCAACATCAGATTACATTTGTAGGGCATGGGAGATGCTAACAGAAGGGGCTCTGGAAGGGAAACAAAAATGACTTTGATAGCTAATCCTTAATTTAACTCAGTGACTAAATGAAAGGAAGAGAAATGACAGAGAAGGGAAAAACAATAGGACAAAAAAGAATGGCTCTAGTCCCTTAAACAGACTATTAACTTAGCAGGAAGCTAAATACCATCCGTGCTGGAGACACAACCTCACATCTGTTACTCCTACTTCCAATTATTGTACAAAGCATCTCTTTACATTAGTGCTCCCACAAAAACACCAATTGACTTGTCATAGGTGTGGTCCATTCATCTGCTCCACATGAAGTTATAGAGTGAACAAAACATCTTTGGCCGAGTGGCATCACAAAGAACAGTAGACCACAAGCAAAAGTGGAGCTGAATAGGAAACAGAAATATTTATATTGAAAGCTCAATCTGTGGATAAATAATTCACTCTATAAAACATACGGTTGTTGTGACTAGACACAGGCACAGATGTGAGACATACACCAAGAAGGGCAAGATCTTCTACTGCGAAAGTAATATATTTTATACACTAAGGATATTACTTTAGTATTTTTACTTTCATGTAAAGGGAACTCTAAATCACAGCCAGCTAGAGGGACTCCAGCACCCCAGCAGGATATGGCTGGCCAGCTGTGGTCACTGAATGAATGCACAGCACAGTGGCCACACCAACAGAGCCACGGGCTGAATTGTAAATGTACCTCTAGTCATGGGTTAAGTGCAAATTTCCTTTTCAGGGAAGACAAACAGATTGATGGATGGCAGGGACTGCAACACAGCCCTATCCTTCCAGAACCAGGATGGAAACCTGCGTACACTAGACTGCGTTCTAGACTGCGTACACTTTGCGAGTATCACTACATTTGGCTTAATCCTGTTCTTGCTTTTTCAGTGTTCATTATGGTCGTTCTCTGTGTTAAATAATCCTGACATAGGTTTCCAGCACCTTGCAGGCACTTTTTGTATGGATAAGATGCAAACTTGGCAGCCAGGCTCATCTTGCCACACAAAAGCACATCTCACACCAAGTCTGCATCCTGCCTCCCTGCTTATCTACAAGGGCACCCCTAAAATAGTACTTGAAACTCGCCACTTGAGCAAAGCCATGATCCAGGAAGGTCTTTAGAAAGAGTAATAGCAAAAGACAAATACTCATTTAAATTTCTTCTTAAGAAAGGTGTGACCTGGCAGGAATGGTCTGAGACAGTATCCAGCTAGACATACAATAATAACAACAGGCTTGTCTTGAATATCCACTAATTAAAAGCCCATTAATAATCACAGTCCACCATACTTTCCTGACAATGTATTGCCTTATGCTCCAAGTCACTCATTTAGACCCACATCTGTTGATATGTTGGTGTGTCCTAAATATCAGTTTGAGTCTCTAGCAATTATGCTCCACCACCATTACTAATGATCTTTCTTAGTTTGGATAGCATCTTTGTAGCAATGTATTTTCTAGAGCAGAGACATTTTGGGATGGAATGAGAACTGGCATGCTGTCTCTTATTTATAATGAGTAAAAGCTAATACAAAATAACAAATAAAAACAAAGCCAACTGAAACCACAAAATAAGGCAAAGAAAATCAAAACCAAGTGTATATACGACTTCAGACAGAATATAATTCAGAAGGAGGTTACAGCAAATAAACAAATGTGTAAGTATATAAAAAAATAGTATGCAGATAAGGATACTTCAGCTTTGTCACATTTTATGTCAGCGCCATTGGACACCTAAGGACAATGTTCCATGTCACATTTTACAATACTTGAGGGCAGAAAAGTCAAAGGTCAAACATCAAATCTATGGCAGGGTTGCTTCTCCATCTCTCATTTTACCCTCAAATCAGTTAAACCAAACTCTGAAATCCTAATATATCACATTCAAAATTTAGAGTAAGTTCAACAGATTTTCAGAAACATTTGAATCACAAATCAACAACAGAATTTTAAAAGCAATGAAGAGAGAATAGCTAGAAAGCTTTCTGAATGTTTGCATCCTTACCCTAAAACACAATCAATTTCTATATGAACTGTATGTGAATGTAGATACTCAATTATTAAGCAAATTATTTTATAGTGACATGAATAATTTTTCCCATGAATATATACACAAACTGTATATTATTTGCATATATCTATACACTAATCGTATACAAGAAAATCAGTTTTGGTAGTAGAGTTAGTAAGAGTTGCAGCATGTGGAAACTGCTTATCACACTTGTCAAAATTTGCTGAGAGGTGACGATTTCGGCTGGGAGTCCTATTTACTTTCCAGTTTGCCCTGGGAAGCAGTTATCTGTAAATCAGTAGAGCACTTTTGGCTTCCATAGCTCTTACTGATTTATAGCTAACACCTTTACACAACATGAAAAAAAAACCAAAACCCAGAGCAAGGCACATGAGACCATTATTTAGGTTTCTATATCAGCACTTGGAGACAGGACACACCAGTTTTACAGCTACTTCTACAAATTGAATTACACCATATTGCATGCTCACCCCTACACGCTATATAAAGTAGAGTCTTACAGAGGAAAAATGACACTTTATAATTGTAAACAGATTGTAATGCCGTAATAACAACACACGAAGGAAACTATTAAGATAAAGGAGCCTCTTTTCCTCACACAGCTCATCTACTTTGTGGTACATGTAGGACAGACTCCAAAAGCTGGGACAACATGCTGGTCCTGTGAGAGAAGTTCCGCACTGAGTGCAGGGATCAATGCAGTCTGCAGGCGTTGCTGCTGCTCCTGCTGCTGTGTGGTGTCAGTAGCACCCGGCTGCAGAAGGCCCAAGCACTGATGCTGCTTTAACTATACCCCAGTATTGTGTGGAGGTTCACAGCTGGGAGAAGGGGGATGGCAGTTTTCAAATATCTTTTTTATTTCATAAATGGAAAAATAATTCATTACCTGACAAAGTGTTTTTCTTCCCAAAACTTTTCAGCTGTTGGCCACAAAAATTCACACATTAGCGCAAACATAAAGAAGTGCCAAAAAGTAAAAGAAAACGCTTCTCTGCCGATGCAAGCTTGCACCAAGTGCAATATTATACACAGCAGCTGAAATGTACTTGTTTTAGAGAAGTATTTAGAAACTGGAAAATATCAATACAACAGAGATATTTCACACTGAAGCCCTTGCAAATCCTAATTGAATACCTTTTAGATTTCTCTGTTCTACCATAAGCCCACAAAGCCTTTTAAACCTTTCCACTTCTCACAATTAAATTTATTTGCAAAAATACTTTACAATGCAAATTGTACTGTGTAAGCAGCACTAATTCTTGGTGACATTAAGCAAACTATATCAAGAAACCAGAGACGAACTCTTGAAAGCTAAGTTTTACAACTAATTCAAAATCTGCCACAGATAAAGTAGTAGTAGTCAGGAGGATTTTGGGTTTCATTTATGACAGATAGAAATGTATTCTTTTAATTTGGAGGCATTTAAAAGAGAAAAGAAGATTCCTTTTTCCTCAAAGCATCTTTCCTACTGTACTGTTCCACAGCAATCTACTGGAGACTCTGGGAAATGTTTAATCTGCTTTTTTGTAAGATGGGCAGAAGTGACTGCAGGTAGCAAATGGGACAAATCCTACACTACGTCAATATACAGCTCCATTGATTTTATTAGAATTAGATGTACAGAACAACTTATCCTATACAGTTGCTCAGTTGAGAGTCTAGAGAACATTCTCTGCTGGAAGTAGTCCCCACTAAACACTGACCTCACTAAAAAGCGTCAAGATCCCTGTAGTGTTCCTCAGGGCTAATGGAAACAAGAAACCAGCACTTAACATACTTCTCATATTTTTGCAGCTAAATGTCAAGTGTGCCCTTTAAATCAGTAAACTTGTTAATCAACTTGAACTGAAATAAATACTGAAATTATTTACATGAAAGCTGTTCCAGGCACAAATTTGTGAATAAATGAGGGCTGTTTAGAAGAGAAAAAAAAAGTTTTCTGTTTTCTTCTCTCCTGGCCACATGCTACCAAGATGTGATCAAGGTGCATTGTAGCCAGCTGTCTCCAAGCACATAACAGTAGGTGCTTTAGGGTCTTTCTCACAGCTGACATGTAACTCCATCAATCACATTTGTTTTCATCGTAAATTACTGAAATCCCAAGATGCTTTATGGTCCTCCATACTTCACACATCTCTGCTCCCCCTTTCTAAAATGTCTTCAGTTATAGAATATACACGAGGAAGAAAAAAGTTTAATCTATTTTAGTTTAAATGCATAGCTTGTCAAAATAAGTTTTCACTACAGCTGACACTGAACTTTGTAATTATTCCTGAATGTTTATTCCTGAATGTGTTTTAGAGACTGTCCCTGTGATAATATGGAAATTGTTTCCTCTACATCTTGACTACATGCATGCCTCTCTCTGAATAAACAGGAATATCATGTCCTTTTAAAAGACACATCTCTGCCTCCCTTCACCTTCCTTCCCTTGTATGTTTTTACTCAGATATTTCAGCCCTCAATTTTGAGAGAACAAACTATCATTTGACTTTGAGGAGCAAAGTCTCAAGGATAAGGACAAAAGCACAAGGTGAAACACTCATGCACATCCTGAGTCTGATAATGTCCTGCAACTGCACTCTAGTATGAAGCCCAGATATGTGTTTTAAGTGAAGCATGGGTTCAGGAAAAAATCATCTCACCTCTAAAGCTCTTGGGCATCACTTTCCTTCCACCCTGAGCACAAACACCTGAAAGAGCTACTTATACAATAGCCCTGTAGCTGAAGCACCCACCAGAGAAGTTACAGCCCAGGGTTCAAACCCACGCCTTACTCCAAGGAGACTGTTCTGTCTACCAGGTTGTTGAAGCATCTTAAGTGGGGTCATACCTCCTCCTGAAAGTGTACTAGTGTGCAATCAAACACACAGGAGGTGGCAAGAGTACAAAGCATTTGAACAAAACAAAGTTATAGGCTACTCTCCATGGCACACACCTGAGTGGGACAGGAGAGGGTAAAACACGAGTGTAAATTAAAACAGTCGACTAAAATTACAAAGATTTGACTCCTGCAAATAAAATAAAAGATCTAAATCTTGTTGCAGACTTTATTACAGAGCACATAACAAGCCTGCTTAAATTCAGTACAAACATAACTGTCCAGACTCAAAAAGAAGTAAAAACCTCAAAATTACACTCCATTAAAAAAAAAAAAAAAAAAAAAAAAAAAACAAACAAAAAAAGCCCAAAAAACACCAAAAAAACACCAAACAAAACGATCCAAGATGTTTCTGTGATTGAAGGCATCTTATGAGTTCATAATTCAAGCTCAAAGACAAGCAGATAATACTGGGCTGCAAATTATTGAATATGTTGCAAAGGACACTCTCAGAAACACCAAATATACCAAGGAATGTATTAGCTCTTGTGTAATCCCCGTTAGAAGCTACAATCCCTGTGTTACAGGGCTGCACTGCAGCTTTTGTCATATCTATGTTATTCAAGCAGGCAAAAGGTCACCAACAAGAACAATCCTAGTACAATATTCAGATTTAATATTGCAAAATTAACATCCTTAAAGGCTAAGCAAGATAAGCTGATTGCAGTAAACAACATTCTCTCTTGCACATCTGTAGAAAGAATGAAAAGGAGTCACACCAAAAAGGAAGAAGTGATTTACAGAAGCAAACGTTGGCTGGCTGGCAAGAAGATCAGAAATACACGTGAACTATTTTCTGCAGTGGCACAGTCTTCTTTCAATTTAAACCTCCCTTTTGTGTCAAGCTGCGAAGAAAGGGTCCACAAGGTATCAATACATCAGCATTTCGTTCTCCTCATGACCTTTCAGAGGTGAACCCATCTACCCAACTAGGCAATTTCCCCTCTCCCCTTGCATTTCCCAAGAGGCAGCTGTTGGGATAATCACCTCCTTCAAGATCCCAGAGACTCAGAAAACACAAATAATGCACTAGGCCAGCAGTTCAGCACTCTCCTTCAATTACCAATATACGTAAGTCAGAAGAAGCAGGTAATAAAATATCCACTTTAAGGTAGACTTTAAGAGGCAGAAAAAAGAAACCCACGCATACACCGTCCTCTCCTCACCACATAAAAGTAAAAATTTGTTCCCCCCTCCTTCTTCAAATCATCATCTAGCAAGGAAAACTTTTTAAAAGGAACAAAACATATATTCCTCCTTAGACTCTCCTGTATCAGAAGGGAAATCTATCATTCTGTGTGCCTCAGCAATATTTTCTGCTTCAGCCTATATGCTTTCAAATTCCCGTCCAAACATAAAAGCAAAGCATCGATGAAAAGAAAATTGATGTCCCAACAAGCAAGAGCTCTTGCAGTGACTACAACCAAACAGCAGTTGGCATGAACAGAGCCAACATTTAATACCATTTTAAGATATAATTAAAAAAGAGAGCTGCTCAGAAAGAACTCTTACTATAAAATATAGCAGATACACACTACAAATACTCCACCAGTTTTTTTCCCATGCAGTGCAAGCCTAAAAATCTCCAGATGAAAATGTATGGTGGGTTTGCAGAAGCCCTTTACAATAACACTTAGGGGCCTTTCAGCACATAATAGACTTTGGCACCCTGTACTCCCTGTCATTAAGGGTGGCACCAGGAAGATTTAGAGCTGGAGTTTGCCTCCTCCCTATCTCACAGAGCAAGTACTATAAAAGGTTGGGGTGCTTCCACTCTGTGTCTGGTCACAGTCTGATTTAGGGGAATTTGAGAGGAGGACAAATAAAACCAGATTTTTTTTGTTAAATGTCTTGTCTCCTGTTGTAGAGCTTGAGTAATGCTGCCGTTTAAAAGGAGCTGTGGAGTGGAGGGGAAAACCAGAGTAGTCTAGCAGCAGAGCATGATAACTGCAGAAATACGAGCTATTTCACTAAACGAAATGGGAACTTCACTGCCAGGAATTTACTGGTGCAAAGCAGGGAGGTGTTCAGTTGTCTGGGGTTTGGTATAGTTCTTTACACAAGAGCCAGTTGTAGCTGGAAACTGGATCCAATTTCCTCTTCAAAGCCTAGGATCTAAGTATAATCACAATGCATTCAAGTACCTGACTGCACAACTAGTGAAAACACAGGCATCGCAGCCAACTGGTGAGAGCAAAGGTATGTAATAACATACTAGAGAGAAGACTCGGTAAGATGTGCCCATGCCTCCGATGGCTGTGGCTTAACACTAAGCTGACAACCTCCTCAGGCACACTGAGTCCTCTTTTCTTTTTTCAGGACAAACATATTAATTTCAAGGTGTAGAAGCTAGTAACTGCTTTTACAGTGTAGAACAGGTCTTTCAGCTTTGGCAAAAAAAAAAGTCCTTTCACCGGCTCTCCCAGTCATCAAAGCTGGCACCGAAAAGATTTTGAATTGTTTCCATCTTTGACTGAGGAAAATCTGGAGTTGTGGCTTTAGTCTCTCAAAACAATTTGCTGCAAATGGCCTGAAAGAGACAAACTTTTTCCAATTCATCTCTAACCCTTCAAATACAAATAACATGGTCTTCTATGCTAGAAGTTCAAGGAAAAGCTTGCCACTAGCAATTGTGGTGTAAAGTGAGGCACAAAGCAGGACATTTGTATCACAGAATTGCTGAAGAGCAACTGTAAGGTAGAGCTACAGCACCTAAGAGAAAATGAATTTCTTGTGAATGAGCAAATTAAAGTGCTACATATTAAAAGCCTAGATGTCTTTGTTTTGCAAGACATCATAGCATTTTTAAGATAAAATTATTTTGTCTGATATGCAATCATATCCTCTCTGCCCCATTTCCCTGAAAACCTATAGGAAAAGTTCCTTTAAAAACCTTTCTTCACTCAGGTTAGGTGACTCCATTCCCAAGGACCTGACAGCTTTACTGGCCTTTTAATTTAGAAATGTGTCACAGAATCTTTTTTTCTGGAAGCTCAGAAAGAAGTCTATATGCAGTCTGCAGGAGCAGAGACAGCAAACTCCTACTTGTTTTACTCCCAACTTACTCTACTCTGTTTAAGAGCCATACTAATGCAGCCATCCTTGCCCAACAGTGCAATCTACCAAACTCTTGACACTTCCAAAACTCAGCACTCCCCTCCTCACAAAGCACATACAGAAGTACCTAGTTTATTCATTCTGCTTACTAGCTGGCATTTTGGGTCACCAGACGAAAGCGGGTCCATGGGATATTCTAAAAGTAAATGCAGTTCTCTTTGGAAAACTAGCAACTCCTGACGCAATATTTCATGTTTTAGAGAATATCAAATTCTAGGCAGTAAATAAGATGGCCACTACTGTGACAGTTTGATGCACACATCAATTGAAAGCATATGAGAAAAATATCCATGAGAAACAAGTAGGTATAGAAAAATCACTTCAATAATCTCAGCTAAAGAATAAAACCAGCTATTTCAAAATGCTAGACCCAAAAAACTGTTTAACCACAAGAGGGAGACAAATACACAAATGGACAGTATTTGACACTACATACAGCTTTTGGTGATGAAGTTTTACAGAAAACATGGATGTGGTCAAGAGGCACAAATTTAACTTTCACCTTATAAATTATTTTCCTGTCCCTAAACTTAAAGGATCCCTGGAGTTCGAGAAATTCAAATCCAAGTCAGGATAGCTGTATTGATGCGTGAAGTAACACCATGGTATTTCTTTGCATACAACAATTCTGGAATATCAAGCATGGAGACAAAATTGCATTTTCATTTTAAGCATATTTTCTAGGAGAAAGAAAGACCTTGTTGCAGTGATGAAACACTTCAGCCATAAAAATCAAACTTTTCTGAAACATCAGGGTTAAACAGAGTTCACAGCATTCTCAAGACACACTTTTATGACATCTATAAGACTATCATATGTTATAAATTAATGGCAGATACAGAACATTCTAATTATATCACCCATGTCTCTATCATTTAAGTAATAGCTCTAAAGGGTGGATTAAAATGATGAAAACCTAAGGAATGGCTGCAGATAATTGTACGAGGTGCTACAACACAGATTTACAACCTACTGTCCAACATCACCCTCTGCTGGGCATCGGTGAGGAGCATTTACGTGGCAGCATCTGATGAGATTCCCACAATGCACCAGGGGCAGAACAGGACTGGTGGTGCCTTATTTGACTGAAGCATATCATCTGATGCACAGATTAAAGCATTTAGGCTGTAAGACTTCATTACAGCTCAGCATGAACCAATCAACTGACATCACAGAACAAAACAGCAAAGGTACATTCAATGTGTCATAAATAAAATAATTCAGACACCTGGTTTTACAAGGCTCTGCTTCCCCCTCACCTGCTACAGCTGACTTTGAAAGCTCAGAGAGCCGTATACAGACAGGATTAGGCCCAAACCACCTTTTATGTGTTATTTTAAAGAGAAGAACTGCTTGGAAAAGAGCCATTTCACAAACCAATGAAAGCAGGCAACTTAATCCTTATTTCTTGTAATTCATTTAAGTTGGTGTTTGCAATATCAGGCTACCCAGGCACCACAGTTGGAAGTTGCACATCTGGCATTTGGTTTGTAATACCACTGCAGCAATATTGCAAAACCCGTAAGAAAGTTCAATAATGCAAAAGGGGGGGAATTAAAACCTTATCCGTGTTTCACAAGTGGACCAATAGTTAGATCTAACATTAGAACATCAGTTCACGGATTAATTCACTTCACATTAAGAGGAACATGCCCTCACGCTGTAGAGTGCAGGAAGCTACGGAAGGGCTGGCTGGCTGCAAATCCCATGCTGGTGGGCCGGGTTTGACACCAGCCAAAGACAGCTGGAGGGGAGGAGGTGGCTCCACCTGCCCAGCACCTCACCTAACTGAAGCTGTCCCTAAAGCAAGCTGGAGTCCCCCAAGCAATGCCACGCCTTTAGCTAGTTGCAGTGGCCTCCTATGAGACCATTTAGCAGGCTAGAGTAGCTAGAGGGCAGCATGACTCACAGCTCATTCTTCCTGTGCCTCTGTGGGGGCTTTAACCACTGGGGAAATCACCTTTACACCAGGCATGGTTCCACGAGCTCTCCAGCCCCATTTCCCTGGAGGCAGGCTTTATCTTCATCATTTGTTCATTATATTTTACATTTTGCATGCTGACACAGGACCAATAATGCCAGAAGCAGCTGTATTTAACTCATTTTAGAAAGAGCCATCCCATTATACAATTCTGTTCTGAGCAAATCCACGCAGGCTGCAATTTTCCCTGACTCCAGTGCATGCTGGAGACAGCACACGAAGATGTGTTACGGATTGCCAGCCTCTCTAGAACTGCAAGCTGCTCTGGATTTAAGGTGCACTGCACTGTGGAAACCAACGTCGGTAATTTTTCTCTCTTTTACATGAGCAAGAGAGATAAAGCAATTGAAGTTCTTTTTTGTTTCATATATACAAACAATACGTTTTAAAATTATATTTATTTCATTAAAAGATGAATTAACTATATGGCATAGAAACACTCAGAAAAGCAAGAAATGAGGAGGAAGGAAGCACTAGAAGGAAGCACACAGACTTTCTAAGACAGCTCTAGATTTCAGATTTTTAAATTCAGGCAATCAAGGCTATTTTGTGGACTTCTTTTTAATCCACTACGAATGGAAGACATGCAGGTCCAATGTATTATGAACTTGCTTTCAAATTAAGACTCCATTTGCTGATTCAGATTAAATGAGCATAAATAAATCTTCAATTGAAATCAATGTGATTACCTCAGTTTGCATCTATAAAAATCAAAGCAAACACTTGTAATCACATGTTTTAATTGACCCAAAGTGCGAGAAAATAAACATGCTCTCTTTAAACCTCTTGCAGGCAGCCTGATAGACAGAACACAAACAATTCATTCCCCAAAGAAAGATGTACAAGCACAGTTTTAAACTAATACTTATTTTCTTTATTCTTAGTAAGTCTGCTTAATGTTGAAGAAAAGTGATTATCGTTGTCATATGAATCAGGGTCTAAGAAACACTGTGTAGCAACAGACGGAAAACAAAATAACTGTCACCCTTATATGATCCCTAATTGTGCAGTGAACCTCACTGGTGCCAGAGGGGTGCCTCAGGTGCGCAAGGGTGGCAACACAGGACCACAAAATTTTCTTGACAAGAGAAATATTATCTCCAGTCTACAATTTTTCTTTCTGAGCTGCAGAGAAGTCAATACCTTCTGTAGTGTGAACTGTGGAGTAAACCCCTGCATCATCAAAGTCTTGTAAGTGAACCGAATTTGCCGGTGTTTGAATTCCCAGTGAACAGCATAACCCATCTCTGCCTAGAAGAAACTAAGCCAACAGCAGCACCAATCTCAATTTTATTCAAAACCACAAGTCATGCCTTGAGGATATAAATTTATCCCCTCCCTTTCCCATCAACACACACGTTTTGCCACTCGCCTTGGGAAGCATGTTATTAAAAAAAATTCATTTCCCCCTTGGATACATTTTTATATTGTATACTAAATTATGCATTTAAAATCAAATAAAAAGAATTTACTGCCTTAAGATTACTGCACACATCAGAAAGCTCTCTGTTTCTAAATTTTGGAAGAATTTTCCACCTTCCCACCCAAGCCAAGCAAACATCCAGTGTTGTTACAGCTGAAGCAGTGGGGGGAATAAAAAAGACAAAAATATTTTTCACATTAGAAAGCTGTGCTTTAAGTAGTAGGGAGGAAAAGTGCACATCTCAGAAAAACTACTGCTCAGTGCCTCCAAGAGGGAAAGTGGACTTTTAATTTTGAGGGCATAGCTGAAAAGGTCACAGATTAGGTCAGTCACAGACAATAATCTTCTGATCCTCTCCTAAACAATGTGAAACTTAGACACTGATTAATTAGCAGCCTAGTCCTGAAGTTGATCTTGCAGCATTTCACTTTTTTCAGTCACAGTTCTCCTTGTTGGGAGGAAACAAAAAAGTTAAACAATACACTGAGACAGTTCAGACACGGCAAACATTAATCTATGGCTTTGTTCTGAGGAGGGCAGAGGATAGTGATAAGAGGTGACTTTTTTTCCTGGTATTAACACAGATTAAAACCTACACACAGCAGGAAACATTCACAAAACCTGAAAGTGTAAAATATAAAAACCCCAGTTCTTATTTAGAGGCCTAAATAAAAGTGCCCTGATTTCCCAAGATGATTTTATAACACATCTCCTGCACCTGGAGTTGCAACTGCTCAAATCTTCCAAAAAATCAGAAGACTTAGATGTTTAAGTATAATTTTATGACATTGACTGCAGGTAGTCGTATTTGAACAAGTTTAATTTGGGTTCCTATAAGGAGCAACTGCAGCTTGTCTGAGGCTTTGGCTAACACAATGGTCATTCTTCCACTTACACAGAAGAAATTGATAAACTAAGGCAAATAAAGACAAAGCAGGCAAAGATAGGCTTAATTTAACTATATACTAGATTTATTTTCCTCCATTAAGTTACAGTTAAATAGGTTAAGAAACTTCAGCTGGACAGGAATGGTGACCCACTGTGCAAACTGCTGACATTCTCCTGTGGAAATCCACCAACTCAAGTGAGACCTGCTTCCCTGCTATTCATGATGCCCCTGAGTTTGTCAGTGAATGGTAGCTACTACTGAAGAGAAGTTATGCGTGAAAACAGAAAGGAAATGGGAGACATAGGCTCAGGAACATTCTTGGCTAAAGAAATCAAGAGATGAAGTCAAAACAGAGCAGACAATACATGGAAGAAAGGACAGAGGTTTTGGACACAGAGGTACCGTACATGTAGATAGTAGTGACTGCCAGAATAGCTGAGGACGGAAAAATAAAATCATGTAAAGAGCCAGCATAACACAGACCCAAAGATGGTCTAGGAGAAGTGAGATGAACAGGTCAAGAGAGAGACAAACAAATCTGCCAGGCAAGAGAAGGGAGTTCGGCACTAGTTACGTATGGTGCCACAAAAAAGAGAGATTTCCAACCAAGAATGCCAAGGACAAAGCACATCAAACACCCCAGTCTAATCAGTAACCAAGTTTGGTTGGGGTTTTTTTAATATATATACTTTTAACAAGCACAGTAGTATCATAGAAAAAAGAGTACCTGATGCAGTAGCATCATATTTTTCCCCTATATGCAGAGATAGTGCCTCTCTTCCCTTCTGGAAACTCTGCAAGCAGAGAGATTCAGGTGGCTGGGAAATGACGTGGAACAGCAGGAACCCAGTGGCAGCTACAGCATATTTATTGGAAAGGTTTGGTCATACCCAAACCCTTCACATAACTCCACTACTTCCTCACTCCCATGGTTCAACCAGATAAACCATATGTTGGATACTGTCACTGAAATGGGTTTAACATTCCTACAGTCTTCCCCAGCTTTCAACTCCAGGCCTCTGGGTTGCACGTAAAGGATACCATCATAATTTAACTCAGCTCACGGACACTGAAACAGGTCAAACATTTGTCAACTCCTTTTAAATGTCTCTTAAAATATTTCCAGAACCACTAAATAAGCCCCCAGAGAAGCATGAACAAATAGTCAGAGCCTGCTAAAGAGAAGCGGAAGGATTGCTCTCTCCCAAAAGGGGATAGTCAGGACATCTGTTGAACACTCCAGGTTTCTTTCCTTTCTTAAGGTAATTGTTGACACAGTCCCAAGGTCCCCCTTGCGCTTTCAACTGGAAAACTAGAATTCAGATACCATCATAATTCATTGTTGGACCTTTCTACCCCTGAATTAAATGAGTAATTAACACGGCTCCTGGGACTGTGGTTGGACTCTTTGGCACTGTGCATTTGGTAGAATTGGAAGTCTCCATAGTCCATAGCAAGGAAAACAATTCCCTTACCAGGCTCAGTGTACCATAACTACCACATATGAGGAAGGGAGTGGGTTTATACCATCAGTGGTGATGAGTGGGAAGTCACCAACTCAACAGACTGCACAGGACCCTTCTAAGAAAAAAAATCAGTTTTGCCATGGCCATGTCTGCTGCAGCTCTAGATTCTGTGTTCTCAATATGATAAAGGTGTGACAGACAGGGGATCTGCAACAGTGGGGACGTATCATGAAAGGTGGCAGAAATCCCAGAACAAACAAAGCTGCTCAGGAAGAACACGTCTCTTCCTGTGCCCCACTTGCACTGAAAATAACAAGTTAGCATTTCTACCTCCAATAAACTGCTGCGTTCTGTGTAGACAGCAGGTGTTGGTCTGCACTGAAGAAAAAAGAAAACAACCTCTGTGTGTGTTCTCCTCCTCTCAGTGAATCTAATGATAGTAACAGTTGCCATATCAATGAATGAGGAGATACAAGTTTTCTGCTCTCGGCAGAAAAAGTTTGCACAACTTCCTCTCTTCACCTGGTGAAAGAGTAGTTCTCTCCCTTCCCCAGCACTCAGATGCGCAATCAGATCACAGAGAAAAACCAGAGAGCACAGAAATAATGGTGGAGCTGGACTCAGAAGTCTGATGAGTTGATCTAAGCAAAAAAATTCCTTTCAAGCAGGCTACGATACAGATGCCTCAGGAGTCAAATATGAATGACCCTGCTTCTCATGTTATCCACATTAAAAAAAAGGGCTCTGCAAACCCAAAGAGCTTTGCTAAGAAATGAGAACCTAGCTGATGCAACTTTTGAATTTCTAATAAACTCACAAACTTTATTCAATGGAGCTGATATTCTCACACAGTTTTTCCCTCTAAGTCCTGTAATCAGCTTCAGCATGGCCACAATTTGACACTAGCTGAGACACACAGACCCCTAGTTAGTGGAGTTTTATGTAAAACCTGATGCTCAGTATGTAAGCAAAACATCAAACTGCTCAAATATTTGTGAGTGTTGGTGACAACATGTCAGTTTGTCTTCTAGAGATTCTGTCAAGTGAAAATTGCTGCTGCACTGTAGATGGGTGAAAATCTAGCCTCATGCTAGCAGGCAATCACCAAAACTGAGTACTTTTAAAGGAAACGAAGAACCAGACAAAAAATTTCCTGGTACATTCAATTATTAATAAAATAATTTAAAATGTGCTGTAAGTTCACTTCTTATGAAAGCCTTGTGCATTCATATGAGAAATCAGGATCTAGCCTTTGGTGGTTAGCTGCATCCCTCAACAGATCCTAGAGCAAGCAAACATGCTCCATCTAACCAACAAAGCTAGAGTGGGCACTGGATTGAAAGTTTCCTGCTGCCTGGTGAGCTGTGAAATTCAGTTCCAGCCAGCAAATGTGTCTTGCATAACTACATGAAAGCACTGCTGTATGTAGCAGGAGATTATCTCTAAAGGCTGTCCAGTTTTGAACTGTGTGACAAAGGTCACATGGGTGCTAATTCAAGAGGAGTTGATTGTCAGCAGGAAGTGATCAACATTTCACACTAAATGTTTCATATACACAACAAAAATTGATACTTCTGTATTTGTTTGTCATGGTTCTCTCAACTGCTCCCTAATGACACGTAGTCAAGTGTTATATTTTGATTTGCATGTTCCACATGAATCATTAATGCAGCAATACAGAACATAATGTTGTTCCTAAAGCCACATTATGCTCCTGGAGATGGAGTGTGCCCATATAATGCTTATACAAGGAAAATGACAAAAGAATGGGCATAGGCACATGCTTGTTTGACTTTCACAAGCTGCTGTGAGAAAGGGCCCCTTTCATGCTTCTTTGCATTTACCTGTTTTCATTTGTTTCTTTGTGTTTTGTTGTTTTGGGATGTTTTTCCAAACAGTTTGTCTACACTTACATTTGTTTTGGTTTTTTAAAAAACAGTTTTGAGATGTTAAATGGACTGGCTTAAACTAAGTCAAGCTGGTAAGTGTTAGGCAATCTCTGCAAGATTGTTGCCACGTAGATCACAAGACAGTAGGTTTTTGTCTCAAAAGATGTTGACACATGCTGGCACAACTGAGCTAACACTTCACAGCGTATCCCCAAGCAGCAGCTGGTCCTAGCTTTTAAGACAAACCTGCACATATTTTCTGTGTATCTCATTTCCCAGACTCATTGCTAATGCTACAAATAAGATGACTCCATCAGCCAGGAAGGCCAACCAACTGGTCAAAAAGATAATTTACAGTTAATGTAAACCTACTCAGCAGGATTACCAGCATATTTATACACTTACAAGCATTCGTGAGTGGCATATGATGCTAATGGACGTTAAAAGGAAGGCTGCATGATGAATGATGGCAATTAATGATTAAAGCATTACACAACACGTTTCTCTGGGAGTGCCATGTTAGTGTCACTAAATTAAGATCCATCAACCTGCAGCTTAAGAGGTCTCAGGGTTGCAAATCACTATTAAAAAAAAAAAGGTATTTTTACTCTTGTAATTCTACTCTTGTAACCACACACAGGAATATTAATACAAGAATGAGGGCAACACTAGTTGGACAAACATATAAATATGTGCATGGGGAGCATGCATGTGACCCCTTTTCTGAAAGCTTTAGCATTTCCTGGCTTACAAATCTGCCTTTCCCTCTTAAAACGCTCTCTTAAGACATTACATTAAAGCATTGTTTGCATCAGTAACTTTTCTTATATGTATAAGAAAATGTATTTCCTTTCCTACTATAAATTTACAAACAGCATGCACAATCTTTCCCTGTAAGGAAGGCAGTGACAGAAAATGTGGTAGGCTGGTCATTGTTAAGCCAGGGAGAGGTGTGAATAAGGAATATGTCAGGGCACAACAACAGTGTGACACTAATGGCTAGACAGTAAATACCTGAGGATTACTCAACTTCTCCTCCAGCAACGTTGCTGCCTTGTCGTCTTATGGTGCCCAATGCCACGTCAAGCTGTGCTCCTGCCCGGCTCCAGCTGCACTCAGCCTGGCATTGATTGCTCCAGGTTCACAGGCTGCTGCCCACCCAGCCCGTTACCAGTCCTGGAGAACTGTCAGCAGAGGGGAGCAGATGCCCATATCTCAGCCAACTGCTTTTAGCATTTGCTGTCTTAGCCCAAACACGGTGCTTGAATTCAGTTGTATCAATTGTCTAATGGAACAGACAACATGCAGGCACATGCAACAGCCTGCCAAAACTGCTGTAGAAGCAGGAACCTTTAAGAAGGGAAATAGGGTGGACAGATGGACATGGAAGCACCTTAAACTGCAGCAAAACGATGAGCTAGAAACTGGTCAGTCAGACTCCTTGCTTGACATAAGATCTCCAGGTGGTGACTAACAGCTTGTGTAACAAAAATGAGGTGTTGGTTTTTTTGTTGCTGTGAGGGTTTTTTGTTGATGTGGGGGGTTTTCTTGTTGCTGTGGGGGTTTTTGTTTTGTTTTAGGGGTTTTTTACTATTATTTCTTATGCATGTTCAGTCTCGTCACAGCTGCAAGCCTTAACAGACCTATCTGCCATGATTTTTAAATCCCACATATCCAATCTGTTTCTAGGAGGATTAAGTAGCACAGTGCTGAAGAGGCAAGCACATGCAAGATGCAGGTCAACGTTAGAGCTTCCTAACAAAGTAAAGATGCGAGCTGGCCTTACAGGAATCAGTTCATAGCCCAAGAAATCAATTTTCCCTGTCTCCTGTGCTAACCAGACAGACTTGCTACTTTAACTTAGTATCTACTGGAATGATGCTGACTCTGCTAATCTGGGTAAAGCTAGCTGTTATGGCAAGAGATGCAGGTACTGGAAGAGTTGCCTTGGCTCTGAAATCAAAGTTATTCCCTGTATCAAATTACCTTTAAAAATAATAGAAGTTAATCTGAAACTCATACAAATTCAGAGAACACCACTGTATGCAGCTGCAAAGGATAAAAGACACACATACATTTCCTCAGCTCTATGGTCAATCAGGTTCATTTCATCAACCATCTATAGCCTGAACATATTTTTCCATTCTCAGTACACACACAGCACAACATTTTCAGAGCATAACAAGCAGTCAGTTAGAAAAGAATGAGAAACTTGAAGTGATTGCTTGATCCTCATAAATGCTGCTAAAGCTGATTTCAGAAGTGGGCCTTTTTCTTCCTAATCCCAGTAATTCCTTTAATTGAAACTGCAGAAGTTGTCTTTTTCAGACAGGAAATGCTAGTTCTTCACTCTTAAAGTGACTAAAAGGTTTTTTTCTCAGCCTAGAAGGTATGTAGGATTTGCACAAAACACACTACCTGACGGACCAAGAAAAAGCAATGATTGAACAAAAACTTACATGAAATTGTCAGACACTTCATTTTCACATATTGAAAAGCAGATGTAATACTGTGAAGTCTGTAAGAATGGGGAAGGAAAAACAAAAAAGGCAGGGATTTCTCCTTCCTCATTATTTTCCAGGGACTTAAACTAAAAAACTAGCGGTGATGAGTTGTTACGAAGAAGTGAGGAGGAATTAGGCCTAACAGTGGTGTTCCAGTTACAAGAAGAGTAGAGGACAATTAGGATTCACAGGTTCTGAGTTCTGTTCTATGCTCAGTTAGTGACTTTGAATAAATATTCTCTTGAACCAGGACACTTAGGGCCTGGTTCAAGAGAATATGGGGCCACTGAATGACATCCTCAGTGTCAGTGGGACTTCCACACAGGATCTTGAATCATTCTAGGGCCAGATTAAGCAATGCAAGAATCATCATAAATCTGATGGTTGGCAAACAGAATGTCGATGTTAAAAAAAAAATTAAAATTTCACCACTGTCAGATAAAACCTAATTAAGTCCAACAGTAGGAATACTTATTTACGATTTCCAAAGAAACTTAGCCCATGGTATTATACGCTTTCCCAGCAAAGAATGTCACTTTATGCTGGAGCAGGAGCTGGAGAACAACAAAGGGTGCACGGCCTATGTGTCAGGACACCAGTCAAAGGACAACTGCGAGACTGAGATTCTTTAAAAGATATTTGTAGTGGTATCTTTAAGAGATGGTTCGCTGAAAAACAAAGGGTTCTCTAAAGAGTCTTTCCAATTATTTCTGCATCCCAAAAATAGCTGGGAAGAGACCTGAAGGATGAGAGCTGGCAGACTTCCACTTCTAAGAATCCAGGCCACAATCCACCTGCTTTAGGATATTTGATCATGATCTAATTGCAGCCTGGTGCTTGTAGGGCCCAGCTGATGATACCCAACAGACTGTATTTGTTTTACATGAAGAAATTAATTAAGCCTCCAAAGACAGAGAAGTCAATGGATGTCCATGATAATGAGTGTACCAGTGCCACTTTAAAAAAGACTTTTGAAAGAGAAGTCAGAAAAAAATGAAAACACACTTGCTTTCATCCACAAAAACAGAAGGAGAAACAGATTGCAGATGCTAAAAAAATTACGATAATACAAATACCAATACATTACACCAAAAGTACCCCGTTATCAGCTGTATAACTGAAAAATATGATTTACAGGTTTCAGTAGCACTACTCTAGATTTCAGCTGGTATAACTGAGATTGGAATATGGCCTGCTGCCATTAAATTGCACAAAACAATACTCGATGATTTTTTTGCAAACAGAAATACAGCGCCAATAAAATGTTTTTTCCATGTGCATCACTGTAAAGTGAAGTATTTTTTATAAGGAAAATTTTAGAAAGCTCAGCAAGCACAGTAATGTGAGCCCAACTTTTCTGTTCTTAAAGTCAAGGCATCAAAGCAAGGATGAAAAAAGGAAATGGTAATTACTACTTTATCTCCAACTACAAAATTAACAGAGATCACAGGAATGTAACTCATAAAGCCCTTATGAAAACATATTCCACTATTTAGCGCTCAGGTTCTTTCACTGTGGCCTCTTCTTGCTCAGTTTTCCATCAACTGGAACAGACACAGTTGGTCATGGCAGTTGGGTGAATACAAGTGATTGCACCTTTCCAGCCTTGGGGGCACCAACACTTAAAGTAAACAGTTCAAATGATTACCAGTGCTTTTTCATTCCTACGTACTGTGATAAGAATTTAAGTATGTTACAAAGTTGTTACTAAAAGCAATGATTATTTCAATAAACTAACACTATCCTCACCTCATAGCTACTGTATGAGACTACACGCAAACTCTGGCAGGCATGACATATCAAACACAATCAGGTCACCCCCTAAGGCTTCTCTTACATATAAATATTTTTTTTTAAGTCAGGAGTAGCTAAAAAAAAGGAAGGCAAATGTCTGCAACTTGAAAACAGACAGTATTATACATATTAATCTAGTGGCATTGAGACTTGTCAAAAATGGCTTTACACAACAGGAGACTCGCAGTACATGGGCAACTTCAGGCAGAGGCACTTTTCTCTACATCTAGAGATGCAAAGTTATCCACATGAGAATTTGCTGAGCATGCCTAACTGCTCTGCTGACTACCACTGAAGACATGTTTGAGCATTTCTTTTTTCCCCATTAAGACCTTTGTCTTATTTCACAGCAGCCTAAAACTTCCCATTTCTTTCAGGTTTGGATCACTTGAACGCAACATGCACTATCTAACCAGAAAGCTACTCACCTGTACTTGTGCACAGCCTCCTCTTGTATGAGGAAACTCAGAGTACTTGCTTTTTAATCTCACACCTAAAGAGGAAAGAGTCCATCTCCTATCACCAGTGCCCTGCAACATCCAGAACTAGGATCAACATAAGGATTACCAAAGGGCAAAATTCAACCAGGATAACCAAAAGTTTCTTTAATGAATTTACAGATTTCTACAGCATTTACTTCTATCAAAAAATGTTTAAATGCTTCACCTAATCCAGTAGTATTTCCAATCCTAATGAAACCAGGGGAACAATGAAGAAGCCTCAACAGAATACTTTTCTCTCATTTTTTTTGACCCAAAATACACACCTAATTTTTTTGATTTTCATTGGCAAGATAATCAGCTGAATGCCTGAGACTTGAAAACAATTTGGTGACACTCCTTGAAGAGGAAGGAGTTGGGCACAAGCAACTTGTCCTGCCCACTGAGAATAACACACACACCTTAAACAATTTTTTTTCTTCAGATGAAAATGGTTTAACCTAGCCTCAGTTATAGCAGAAAAACCTAAAATCCACAAATCATTTGGTTATTCTTTTTTTAAAAACAGGGGGAAAGCAGAAGAGTAATAACTACACACACTTCAAAAGGTATTACATGTTGATGTCTACCCCATTAGCTACCTCTGATTTTTAGTTTTTATTTTAGATAAATTAATTTTTTTTCTTTCCTGCAGAACAGGGAGGACTGTGACTTGATTTGAACATCTTGAATGAGTGAACTTAACTGCATCAATAAGGTCACGATATAGGTCACTAGCAACATCATTTTCACTAGGCTGGCAATAACGTCTCAGATTGGACATATGACTTCTCTGTCACAAGATGTTAATTATTCCCACTGAGGTAATATGCAGGCCAACACAGAGAACTGCATATTCTCTTTTGATTTATTAGGAACTGTATTAATTTACAAGAATAAACACAGAACTCATTCATTTCAAATAATGCAATTTAACTACACCGAATTACACCTGTTCCTTAGCTCTACCAGAGAACAAAAAGACATCAGGTACAATAAAAACCTGAACAGGATTAAAATATTGAGTCAGGCTGGGGACTATTGCCTTTTGTATTTAATGCATGCATTGTCTATTACGAGCAATTTTCTGAAGGCTATTGCTCTTGCATAATATGCTGTATGAACATGCAGAGGGTGGGGTCCCAACAGCCCCATTCTTTTAATTCACTGAAGTGGAAACAGTCAAGAACAAATGGAAAGCAGAGATCAATTGCTCCCACTGGTGATGTCACCAATTATGAATTCTGTGGAATTAAAATGAATTTACCATCTTGGCTGTGTTATTATGGTTACATTGTGTAACATTATGAAAAGCACATTCATCTCATATATAAAATTAGCTGAAATAAATGTATAATTTTTCTCCTTTTGAAATATTGTACATGGTAATGATACCTGATCTGTTCTAGCAAGATGTCTCAGGCCCACTTTTTAACTAGTCACAAAACAGCTGTCAGCAGTATCTGGAAGCAAATTCAGGAAAAAAGGTAGAATTCATTTAGCCACACATCAGCAACATCTGGAGCAATCTTGGAGAGCCACCAAGGAATCTGACAACCCCATTCTTCCACTAGTCTACGTCCAAAGGTGAACTGCCTTGCTTTCAAAGGTGTAGATTCCAATATATAGTGATAAGAGAAGAGACATAAATTTGGTCTTCAACTTCAAAAGCAAGCTACATAACTTAGTGTTATAAGTATCAAATAAGCAGCACCATCCTACAGAGAGTAAGCATCCAAATAGGAAAAGCAAACATTTTGTTATTCTCTTCTAACAATATTCATCACCCAGTGTTATATAGTAATAACCAGACCATGAGTGACTGCAGCTGAGGGCTAGACACATGGCAGTCTCCATTGGCCTTACAAACTTGGGGTAAGGAGTAATCTTTTTAACCACTCCAAGGAAATTCAGCAATACTTATTCACCACAGCTTCTAGACAGCCCCAAAGTAATTTTTTCTCTTGGATTTGTGAAAAGAAAAAGGCTTCTTATAGACAACTGACACTCCAAATTTGCCAAGTTTGTGTTTGGAAATGAAAGAGAGATAAAATAAATACTAAATTGGTCTTAATAATTTTGGGAATGGAAATTAGAAAACACGTGACTATTTTGCAAGGTAGCCTAAAAAAAAAAAATGCTTACTTGCATGACTAGCTACTAGCAGGTAAATGAGTGCTACGGCACACAGCAAGCAGTTCAAGTCACAAGAGCCTCTCACATTATGTTGATACCAGGCACATACTAAACTTAAGGAACAGCATTACAAAAGGAAGAGAAACTGGGAGAGACAAAAGGAAGAAATAAAATCTCTACAAAACTTTAGATTCAGCCAGAAATAAAAACTCCTACTAGCATGGGAGAAGGAAGGAAATTTCAACAAATCAGAAGGAAGGAGCTTTTACAGAGTGGAAAGAGGTCGCAGATGGCGTAACATTGGAGAGGTAACCTGCATGATCAGGACAACACTGCACAATGACACTCTGCACAGGCTGGACAGTAAAGACAAGCACATCAGATTTGGTTAGAAAATCAGCCTTTGTACAATCTACTAAAACAGCACTGATCCACCACACTTAAATGGAAATGACTGTACTATCTGATGACATATGAGTGTTCAGAAAATAACTTCAGATATACTAAATTCATTGATGGGCATCTAGCAGCATTGAAAACCTGCTTCCCATAATGGCATTTCATTCCAACAGGCAAAAGACAGATAGTGTCCCTCAAATACAGTTATATGTAATACTTTAGAAAAAAAAAAACAAAAAACAGGTGAGCCACAAAAAGGAATGCTTCAGGCACTTTCAACCATTTTTCCGCAGTTCTGGTTAACTGGGAATGTTGTACTTGACTGGAATTGAGCAAATGTACTGTCCGTCTATAAGAAGAATTTGAAGGAGGATCCAGGCAACTACAGGTCTGTCAGCCTGACCTTAGTGTGAGGGGAAGGTCATGGAGCAGACTATCCTGAGTGCCATCACACAGCAACATGCAGGACACCAGGCTAGCAAGTCCAGTCAGATTGGGTTTATGAAAGGCAGGTGCTGCCTGACCAACCCGATCTCCTCCTATAACAGGGTGACCCACTTGGAGGATGAGAGAAACGCTGAGGACTTAAGTAAAGCCTTTGACACTGTCTTTCACAGCTTTCTCCTGGAGAAGCTGGCAGCCCATGGCTTGGACAGCTGCACTGTTTGCTGGGTAAAATTTGTCTGGATGGCCAGGCCCAGAGCGGGACGGTGAATGGTGCCACATCCAGCTGGTGGCCAGTCACCAGCAGTGACCCCCAGAGCTCAGTTTTGGGGTCAGTCCTGCTTAACATCTTTACTGATGACCCAGATAAGGGGATCGAGTGCATCCTCAGCTAGTCTGCAGATGACACAAAGTTGGGCAGGAATGTTGATCTGCAGAAGAGCAGGAGGAACTAGACAAGCTGAATAGATGGGCCAAGGCCAACTGTATGAGGTTCAACAAGACAAAGTGCTGTGTCCTGCCCTTGGGTCGCAACAACCCCCTGACAGTGCTACAGGCTGGGAGCAGTGTGGCTGGGAAGTGTCTCAGTGGAAAAGGACCTGAGAGTGCTGAACTTGCGTGGTCAAGAGCGGCTGAACTTGAGCCAGGGTGTGCCCAGGTGGCCAAGAAGGCCAATGGCATCCTGGCCTGTATCAAAAATAGTGTGGCCAGCAGGGCTAGGGCAGCGATTTTTCTCCTGTACTTGGCACTGGTGACGCCACCAGCAGGACTAGGGCAGTGATTTTCCTCCTGTACTTGGCACTGGTGAGGTCACATCTTGAATCCTGTGTCCGGTTCTGGGCTCGTCACTATAAGACACTGAGATGCTGGAGTGTGTCCAGAGAAGAATAACAAAGCTGGGGAAGGGTCTGGAGCACAAGTATTATGAGAAGCAGCTGAGGGAACTGGGGATGTTTAGCCTGGAGAGGAGGCAGTTCAGGGGAGACCTTATTGTTCTTTAAAACTGCCTGAAAGGAGGTTGTAGTGAGAATAGGGTTGGTCTGTTCTCACAGGTAGCAAGTGACAGGTCAAGAAGACATGGCCTCAAGTTGCACCAGGGGCAGTTTAGATTGGATATTAGGAAAAATTTCTTCACTAAGAGGGTGCTTAAGCATTTGAACAGGTTGCCCAAGGAAGTAGTTCAATAACCACTCCTAGAGGTTTTTAAAAAATGTGTAAATGTGGCACTCGGGAACACTGTTTAGTAATGGACTGCACAGTGTTAGGGTAATGGTTGAACTTGATCTTAGATTTTCCAACCTTAATGATTCTATGATCACACCTATCTAAATGGTCTGTACATCTGTTTGGACTCTCACTCCACAATTTAAAGACAAAGGAATTCCGTGAAAAGGCTGTTTTGCAAGACTAAGGTTCTCCTTTCAAATTTTATTCTTTTTATTTATATTACTGTAAGAATCAAGAATCAGACTCTATCACATTGAATACATTACAAGACAGCCTTCTAGCCAAGAGATAAAAACCTTAATACAGCAAATTACACAAAGAGTGGAAAGAAAATGGTGATAAAATGTATGTCCAGAGAAAAAATCTCTTGTCTAGGGTGCAAATTGAAAGAACAACCAGGAAACCAATTGTATGTGTCTATGCTACCTTCTGTTCCTAATCTGAAATCAGGAATATGTCTGAAGAAATAAAAAAATGTGCAAGGAAATGATGTGCACTTTTTCTAATCCAGATCAGTCATAATGCTAATAATAATAACATTCTTAAGGAACAGAATAACTGTCTCTCGAGGACAAATGTGAACTGCCCTCTCCTGGACAAAACTGGAACACTCAAATATCTCATTAACCTAATTTCACACCTACAACACACCAGAAAACATAACACTACTTTGAGTCCCTGGAAATTCTTTGAGGATGGACTCTGAATTCCCTGACCAAAACTCAAAACTACAGGTGTCTCTCTGAAACTCAATGTAAGGGTTCATGCTCTCTCTAATCTGATCTGAGACACTGTCAGGCAATACCCGTCTGTTCATGGTAATACATAATAATGGCTTTTGAGCTATAAGCTTCAAGTAAGTGATGGACTATCCCAGATCTAAGACTTACTGAAGCTTGAAAGAGCAATAACACACAGCCCCCCCAATACAAACACCAAACAAACACATTCACTGCTGTCACTTCTAGCAAAATGGAGAAAACGAGTTTGGGAAAACCCTGCTAACACAACACCCAGCTTCCCTTTGTCTTCCCTAAAGCAGCATTGTACAAGAAAACCAAGGTGACTATGCACAGGATATTCAGAAACATCCTGCAACAAGGCCAAATCCAGCAAGCTGCTGAGTAAGTACCTCCCACAAGGTGCTGAGTGTCCCCGACTCCTGCTTCAAGTTATATCGCGGAAGCCTTGACACATTCGGACGCATGGAGGACACCCATTATTTTAGCCATTTGAAAGGAAGCCTGATTGATATAAGACACCCACAGGGGCAGTAGAAGATGGCTGCAGTCTGCACAGTGACATAGGAAGGTCAGAGGGAGACGTAGGGGGACTACACTATGTCAGATTTAAAAAATAAATACCCCTTCCACTTACCAGAGCTTTGGAGATGACCTACACATCATTCTGTCAGATAGCTTCAGTGGTGATGCAGGCCAGCCTAATAGTAATGGCAGCAGCCCTGATTGGGACAGGGCAGTGGGGGGATGCAAATGTGCAACAGAGAGAGTTTGCTTTGCCCTGTATGCAGGTCTGGAGCTCACAGCACCAAAGTGTTGTACTTGGGACCCTAATAACAGCTTTCTTTTTGCTACATTTTAAAAACATTAAGTAGCTTACATCAATTAAGAAGTTTTTAAAACACACAAATCCCCTATTAAACCCTGTTAGTAGTGCATAGTTTACTAGATGTACAGAATGAAAGAAGCATTGCCTTCCACTAGTTAGTAAATATACCTAAAGATAAATTTTTTGCTTTGGTTTAAGAGGCTGAGGACGGGTAAATTACAGAAACAATCCTATAATATACATTTTCTGCCTAGAAAACCTAGTTTCAGAGTCAGTATTTCTAGAAATGTAAGTACTGAAACTGCACTTTAGTTGTCAGTAAATTCATTATCACATTAACTAGGTCTAAATTATTAAACCTTAATGATGTAGGTTCTCAAAATGTGTTGGGCTTTATTTTCCCACACAGAATCAATGTTAAACATTAGCAGTATAAATTAAGTAATACTTTACTGTGGCATGCTGCTGCTTTGAATTGAGTTACCCCAGGAAGATGTATATTCATGGCTACAGGCTCTCTTTGGCCTCCTAGCGAGGATGATATAGTTTATTGTAACAAATGAGCAGTCGACCTGTAATGACTTAAATGATGTATACATTTTTGCCAATGAAAATGTACCAGTGAGGACCTTTCTGCTTAAGGGAATGAAAAGAAAACAGGAGCATGTACTATAAACATAATTTCCATGAAAGCCTGGGGGAGCATCTCCCTTTACACAGTTTAGAAGCATGGCGCATATCACAAAACATTTTAGGATAGTTAAATTAATAGAATATAGACTCAGGCAAATTTGGGAAGGATAATTTTTTAAAAAGAGCATTTCAGCTTTAACCCTGTGCTGCTTTTTCTTTCTTGTCGTTCAATCTGAACTGTGCAAAAGAGTTAGGAGACTACACAGCTATCATCTTGATGCAATTTATGGGTCCTTAAAAGAAAAAAGTATTTATATTGTGAAGTCATTGTAACTATTGTCACATATTATTGCTGGGCTTCAATTTCTTTTCTTGCTATTTCTTTTACACACCCAAAGGGCCTAAAAATTGCAACAAGTATTTTATCTGAAAGTCTAAATGTTACAGCAGTGCACGCTTTGCAGTGATATTTGAAATAGAGAGAGCAAGGTAAATATACATCTTGTATTGCTTTTCCAAGATGCCTAAAATCAGGCTGAATAGCCATGGATGCCAGCTTGTCAAAGCCATCAGCAGCTATCACCAACACACACTAACAGGTTGAGAAGAGCAAATTAAAGACTGATAATCCAGGCCACTTGCTACAGATCCCTTGACTAAATTGCAATACCCAAAGATTATCTCACCTCATTTGGAAGTGTAAAATGAATGCTGCATCTGCCCAGATACAGAATCAGAGACTGCTGAACTGAAAAAAGGTACATGATAAACTGAGAGGTGACAGACTGTAGTCAGCATGACAGAGAGCTGCTTTCTCCTCCATTGTTTGAAATACCAGAAGGTAAAAGCAATATTTCCTCTATCATGAAGTATCAAAGACAAGTTACCAGAGACAGATGACAGAAACTTACACCTGACCCAGGAAATATAGAGAGAATGAAGGAGACAAAGTCACTAATGTTAGCAGTGTGGTGCAGTCCCATGAGTGGGATGTGGAGATCCAGCTGTCTCCTGCCTCTGACAACATCCAAGTGATCTAACATTCTCTCACATTTCAGTAATAATTACACAATGACTTTTCAACAAAATCTAAGCAAGACCTTTCAGTACTGAAAAGGCAGCTTATCTCATACATACCAGTCAGGGTGAAGAATAAATCGATACACCGGGCAAGTTCCATCCCCATTCAATTAGAGGATAGAACTGCTAACACCAGTTGGACCAGCTGGAGCATAAAGATGATCACACCACTACTGTACATGGTGGCATATGATGCTCTTTTTTCCTGCTGGAATTGTGTAAGTGATGGACCTTTGTATCTGAGACTGCTATTCCGAGCTGCACTCAAGTAGGTCAACAGAAAATTTGCATTCCAGCCTTCCCAGGAGAGCAAAACACTGTCAACATAATGCAACAAGTTAGACAATCACATAGAAGTGTAAGTCAAAACAACCACACACTCCACAAACAAAACTAACAAAAACCCCCAAAATCCACAAACAAACAAATGAAAACAAAAAACCACCACTACCAGCACCACTCTCCCCCCTAAAAAAACCCAAACCAAAAACCACCAAAAAATTCCAACCAAATGAAAAAATCCCAACCTAAAATCCAGGAAGCTCTGGGAAGGCAAAAGGAGGATAAACTGCATTTTCAGCTACTACCTAAAACATTTTTACCTCTACTGCAAAAACTTGCAGTCATACTCACATATTCTAAAATTACTTACAGTTAGCCAATATTTCACAAATGTGAATCATTGCCTTGAGTCATTTCACACCTGGATTCCCTTTTTCCAACCACTGTCAAATCCACAAATTACTGATATTTAGAAGTAGGAATATGAGACACAACCTTAGCTATCATCCATACTACATAGTAGATAACACATTAAAAAAAAAAAAAA
>VZTE01000104.1:193089-300659 GCA_013397775.1 Eulacestoma nigropectus
AAAAAAAAAAAACAAAGAAACAATCACCCAAGAAAAGCTATTATGTAACTGGTGAGTTTTGCAAAATTTCAGATTCACCTTTTCTTTTCTAACAGGTGCCTTTTGACTAGAGATCCATTTTCACACATTTTATTGGTCTAAAGGCAAGCAATTTCTAGAAAGTTAACAGTGAAACAGACTAATTTCAGTCTTATCCTGCCTGCAGTAAAATATTATGCTTTATGGTATCCCCAGCTGGCTTCTAAGGACTCAGATTTATGAGGTTTTTTTGAAAAGTTAGATTAGGTAGGGATACTGGCTCATGAGAAGAGGGGCATTGGCTCTCAAAACAAAGATATCCATAAACATCTCAGCCTGGTACAGTACCAAACATTGCTGGTATACATCAAGTATGTCCAGAAACGCTTCTACAATAGTGCCTGGTTATATCTGCACCTTTGCTACAGTATCTTGTAAAAATTACCATGTAGTAGTTCCTGTTTGAGATGAGGACTTTCTCATTCACATATTATCAGAAACAGTTTGAGTCAAAGGCTGCTTTCAGTAACATCTATCCTAAAGAAATTGGCTTAACAGAATTATGAATCAATCTACTTCTACATTAAAATACTTATTCAAAAAGAAAAGAAAATTGTATAGTGCTTTAAGTCTTCCACTAACAACTAATGCATGTTGTATTAAAATTATACTGTTTGAGCTGCAGAAACTACCATAGTAATAATGGTGGCCAGACACAAAATAGAACTAAACCTGGATTTCCATTTAAATAGTATGCTTACTACTGGAATTATTTGTATTTATATATTTCCTCTTGGGTTTCATTCCTGACACAAGGGATCTTTAGCTCCTGTAACCCTATTGCAGCATTTTTATACAAGAGCAATTCAGGTACACACTATAGTTTAGAGAACATTTTTACCCTATGGGAATGAGTTTTCCACTCATGTAACTTTAAGGACATAGAGTGTTATTGCCTGCAAAGTAGTAATAAAGCCCTTCCTTGACTCATTTGGTTCAACCACAGCTCTCAAGTCTATCTGTTCCACTTGTTTAGTAAACTCACAAAATGCAGCAAATTGCTTCCCTTCTCCTTCTATCTGAACACTGCTCAGAGGACTGCAGAAAAGAGTCTGTTTCCAGTTTCATATTAAAACTGCTCCATCAGTGCCAGCACCATGACCAGTAACAGCACAATTAGGCTGGGCATCTCTTGAGTGTTTTTAGGTACCATGGCAACACAACAACAGTAGACCTGGGTTTGAAGGTGTAATGTTACCATCTATTTACACAACCTCTAATAAACAACAGCTTCATGCTTCCTGTAAAAAGGAAATTAACCTAAAGAATGAAAAAGGGGTTTAATCTATTTCTAAACAACAGCAAAGGCTCCAAAGTTCTGTCATGATGACATCGCATCTGGACAGAGAATGCATATGTGCACCACAGAGAGTGATAAATTCAGAGTAACAAAAACTAAACACACCAGATATTAGGCCATCAAACTCTAAAACTATCATCATTCCCATACTACATATTCCAGAGAAATTAAACAATACATCCAAATTTAAAGAATTTACATGGAACAATACTCTTTACTTCCGTAATGGCCATCTCTTGAGCATACTGCCAGGATCCTGCTGCATACAAACAAAACTAGAAAGAGTGTATTGCCACCAACCAATTGACCAGTTAAGAGTGGACCTTATTAAGGTATATGAATTCCTGAATGGAGGGTGTCAAGAGGATGCATCCAGGCTCTTTTCAGTGACGCCAAGCAATAGGACAAGAAGCAACAAGCAGAAACTGATGCACAGGAAGTTCCACCTGAATGTGAGGAAGAATTTCTTCCGCACACTGGAACAGATTGACCAGAGAGGGTGTGGAGTCTCCCTCACTGGAGATACTCAAGAACTGTCTGGACACAATCCTGTGCCATGTGATCTAGGATGACCCTGTTTAAGCAAGGAGGTGAGACCAGATTCACCCACCGCGGTTGCTTCCAACCTGACCCATTCTGTGATGCAGTGACCACATTAAAGTTAACATGTATCTCTGGAAAGTGTGGTACCTCAGAAGGAGGTACTTCAGAAACATGAGGGGGACCACAGTAAGAGGCTACAGTCACTGCACACCAACCAGACCACCAATGGGCATCCCAGAGAATCAGATACTGAGAAAAACAGTGAGATGCCCAAGACACTACAAAGTGTAGGAGTTGCATTTGGCTGACTCAGTTCTTACACTGCTCCCACTCTGGATTAATTCATCGTACACACAGAAACTGAACTGCTATAGTGCAGTTGTACGTGAGAGCAGGGAAACACCCAAGCATACAGAAGGTCTCAGCTAAATGCAGGGAGGTGTAGATAGCTGGGCATTTTCAACTGGGAAACAAATGACATTATGCAGCAGATAAACAGACATAGGAATACCAAACACCCAAACCTGTTTGTCATTGCGTCATTACACTGAATTTCATTGTTCCCACTTTCAACTGTCCCAGATCAGCCACTTACAGAAATTATGTTATCAAATTTAATCATGTCATCCTTATTTAAAATGAGAAACTTTAATGTTTGGTGCAACTCCATCTGTCTGCTTTCGTTTAACAGAAATTTCTTTATGTGGCTAGAGGATAAATTCCATATCTTAACATAAGATGGAGAAAATATAAACCTATTAACATAGTCAAAACTATCGGTTCCTACTCTGAAACACACCATTACATCCAAGGTGCAGTGTTATACTGTAGCAGGTTCTTTTAGGTTACTCCCAGCCAAGCAGAATTTCTTTAGGGACCTTTTCAAACACCAGCTCTTCTGAACACAAAATGAAATTATGTTGCATGTTTTGGCTACTCGCAGCAGCACCTTTACATTATGTATGGTTCTTGATTGCTCTTAGTGTGAGCAAATTGCAGAGCACACTATTAGGGATTTTCACTTTATGCGAAGGGTGGGAATTTATTGCTGGTTTTATGCTAACACATTGGTGTTCTGAGTATTTATAACATATTGTTGCATTTGTTATTAATAGAGCAGTGTACTGGGGAGGGATTAAGAATCGATAAAACACTCTTACATCTGCATTTATAGTATTTAAAAACAGGACAGTACATACATAGTCCACAGGGTTTACTCAGGGAGATGTGTTTCCTGAGCAATTTCTTCATCCTGCCTTGGGCAGGAAGCAGGTCATGTGTGTGGATAAAGGGTACCATTGGAGCATGATGGTGAAAATAAAAGAAATTTAGAAGCAATGTAATCTATGGGTTGAAAAATGCTAAAACTAAAAGTTCTGTCCCACATCATTTATATGCTATGTGACAATTTTTAAGAGCATTTGACTGCCTAAACATGGTACATCACAGGATTCCCATAGGAGTCTCAATCACCTTGAACTTCTCTCTGTTCACAAAACTAAAGTAGCTACACCACAAACCGAAGCCACAAGTAGTTTGACAGCCTCTGAGAGGCAACAAGATTTCAAGCAGGTCTAATACAAGACCTGAGTGGGTGCAGAACCTAGGCAGCCTGCAAAGGTTGCATAGATATGTAAGTGTTTAAGTGGAGACAATGACGTACACACACACTACTCTGCCTAGCTCTGAATTTTCCCAATTTCCACACCAAACTTCCCTTCTGTCACCTGCAGGAATCTTCTTATATCTGTGTTCCACCTATTCTGATAAACCCAGATTTGGTCTTTTCTGAGGCTTGTGGGTACCAGGAACCCCATACCCTCACCACTTCAGAGACCCCTGCCTGCACTTCCTGTCAGGCTGTCTATCATGATGTTTCCTACCAAAGGGCCACACATTCCTCCTGCATGCAGCATTCACATCCAGTCTTTCTACGCTTCGGCAAGCCACAAGCCAGCAGGATGTATTCCATACCTTTCGCAGGTTTCCAACTCCTATTGGGAGAGCACCTCAACAAACCTGAGCAACATGAAAGTGGCAGAATCTTCCGAAGAACTGTTCACAAGTTTGCATGTCAGCAGCCACCAGGGAGTATGAAGAATTTTTCCATATTTCACCTAAAGGCATTTTGATGGGTGAAAGGAGGGTAGCTAGAGCAGAGAGTTAAGGAAAAGGCGTATCAGTCTGCCTCTACCCAAGTAACAAAGTAGTCTGCTGAAACGCCCCTCCAGTTGCGTCTGGTTCCTCCCTCAAGCCTCAACTTCTTACTCCTCATAAAATCTTATTTCCAGATTCAGCTCTCCCACTTCTCTAATCCCTGGCAAAAGACACTTTCCAACACCTCTATCCCTATTCACGCTCTACCTATCTTGCAGTGTTTCGGTCTTGGCTCTATTTCTAAAAGAGGAACATTAACATGTTTTATTTCAGATGCACAGGTAATCTGTTTACCTCACGTGGCTTCTGGAGTAAACCTTACCTAAGGACTTCAGTCAGAACTGCAGGAATAAAATTATTTACTGAGGATTATAAAAAGGAGAAGCAAATGGTACCAAGAAAGCACACTTGTTCCTAACTGGCTATACAGGCCCTAATTTATGTGGCTTTAGCTGCAAAGGCGTTCGCAGAAGTCAACAGCTCTGGACCCAACAACCTGGAATATGTCTATATCATAATAATCACAGGACAAAAACTTCAGTCCCTTTGGTTAGAGAAATTCGTATTTGTGGGTGTGGCAGCAAACAGAGTATATGTAACAGTCAAGTCCTTGAGCGACGTTTCTCTTAGCGCCATTTTTTGGGCACAGAAATGTATCACTTCCTGCAGGTGCCAGATTGGTTTCAAGCATTTGTGGATGGGAATGCTAAACGATGTAGATAAATTTCAAAAGATGAATGAGCATCTGCACTCCAATATAATTTATATGTAATAATACATGTTATTTATACACTCTGAAGGCTCTGCAAGACAAAACATCACCATTTTGTCTATTTTCTGAATGTATAAATAAGAGATAGCATTGTAGAGAAATTATATTGGAGAGCAAAGGCTCATTTATCTTTTTAAATTTACTTGCGTACCCCTTACACTAGGAAAAATAGTACCATCCACAATTTACAGAGAAATAAAATCAGTCAGACGAAAGGCTTTATATAAAGTGTTATGGTAACATGGTCAAATTAGGTAAATTCAGCCTTTTTTAAATTCACTAATCCCCACTTTAAACTAAACCCAGTTTTAACTCTACATATGTAGAAAACATGATGCAAAGGCAGGTCAAGTGAGCTGAAAACAAAGAACAACTCTTGCAAAGGGGGCCAAATATTTCTTTCACTTACACCAAGATAACAGCCAGGAGCTGGAAGTTATTGTTCTAATTTTGCACAGATTGAAGTTACAGCATAATCTGCTCTAAGGAAAGAAACACTTGCTCAAGCTTTAACTATCTCTAGATTCTAGCATGTGTTAATTGAAACACCTTTCCTAACACTGTAGCTCATCTCCACTATGCATAATTAACTCCTGCACAAAAAGAACCTACATAATAGACTTACTTATTACCAGCAATTACAAATACCCTCTTCTTATGTCAACTGATTTGAATTAACATCCTTCAGTTACAGCATTTGGAAGAAAATACTTTGAAAATATTTTCCCAGTCTTTGTAATATCAACTTGAATTTTTCTTCAGAAAAATAAATCCGATGTTAGAAGGTCAGATCCCTCTGTCCTCCTCAAAACCGCATAACGCCTCTTTCTTTTTACACAACCGAGTCTTTCAATGCATCACCCACTGTGGTTTCTGTTTCATGTCCTGGGAAAACCCATAGTTTTAATGACTCAGGCGGGTTACTGTTTTCTTGTAGGAGAGTTCAGACTCTGTGACAAAACCACCAGAACACACATGATGTCAGAAAGCCTAATCCAAATCCATTGAGCTTGAAGGAGACATTTCAGTTTAGATATCAACAATTAAGTCAATAGTTATGCTCATTCTCCCCTAACTGCTCTGTCTCCTTACATTTTTTTAACCTTTGCTTTGTCACACCTGAACTTAATAGCACCTTTAATGCAGAAAGAGCACTGGGACTTCTTGCTTTCATAAGACATGTGCTAAACTACTTGAAACTGAAAAATACACCAAATCGCATGTGAAACTGACAGGGTTTAGAGCACTTTTCTCCTTACAAATTAGAAAAGGAGAAATCGCCCTGGTGAAAGAAGAACCAAATCAAAGAACACCACAGTCCTTCCTAACCAGGATTCTTCTTGTTTTTTCCACCATACAAACATACCAAACTTCTTTGCAAAGCAAAGAATCAGAGAAGGATAAATCAAAACACCCAAAATTTTCTTAGAGAGTCTGGAAAACCCCTTTTTCAACAGAGACAATTTTGAAGGAATCAAAGCTAGAATCTAGGTTTCCTGTTTCTCCAGTCACAAATATAATTGCTGGTTATACTTTCTTCCATGTGATGCAATTCTTTAGACACCAGCTCTGGCATGGTCTGATTAAAACCAGTACAGGGTGTTAAACTTCTGCTGCAAACTGCACAAATAAATAAGTGATATTTAAGTGCACTGGGGGATGAAAGCTTTATAGATCCAGAAACATTTTTCATGTGCTCAGTTTTGCAGCACATACCTGCTTAAATCCTTATGGCAACATCACATGTAGCCACAGTCAGGGAGCTCCCAATCCACCAGTCTATTCCTGTATCTTTTTTTTCTCTATGAACATTCCTAGTACCGAACAGCAGAACTAAAGCTTGATAAAATGACAACAGAAGATAAAGCATTTCTTAAAATATAAACAGCCAGAAGCAAAGTAATCACACTATTTCTATACTTACGTTTGGAAGGCAGTACATAAATAAAGGAATACCTCATTTAAACTACTGAATTGAGTTTGATATCCAGGTCTGGGTAAGCCAACTTTTGATGGTGACTTTTTTTTTTTCAACACAGTAAAAGAACATCTATATGTCCACAAATAGTATTTTAGATGTTTTGTTTGCACTAGAGTAAATTAGGGGAAAAAAATGTAAAATGCATCTGAATTGGATATCACCAGAGCAGATTTTAACTCTTAAATATCTCAGCTTCAAAAAAAAAAAAAAAAAAGCCCATTCATGAATGCTGTCCTTTCCAGGCTGAAAGAGGGAAAGGAACTGTCAGCAGACAGGAGATTTCACTGGTACAAATGCATTATCCGGAGTTTCTCAGCTAGAGCCCATTCAAGCCACGCACCATGAAAATAGCTTTTTCCCCACCCTGAACAAGAAAGCACTTCTTTATACTAGGTATTAACGTAAGTTAAATAATAAAATTTAAAATGTAACTGCTTCTCTGGGTGCTCACGGATGTCAGGCAATCTCTTGAACATATCTTTCTAATATATGTCAAGACCATCGCACATTGTTGTGACAACCCAATCAGGAGTCTGAGGATTGGGACAGCTGAGGCTCCTGCCACCATTCAGATGCCCAAACAAACTGGATGGCAGATTCCAGGTAAAGGATGCCAGTCCAGATAGGTTTGATTAGGAACAGAGATAGAAGGAAGAGGAAGTCCTTTTTTAGCAGGGTGAACATGCAGAATAGCTTTTGCACTGATATCTCACGAAAAGGCAGCACAGCAGAGGAGCAAAGGTCATACTAACAAACATTTACAAGGGCTGTTTTGTCTAAATTATTCTTTCTTAAACTTGGGAAGAGTATGTTGGTACAGATTTTTTTGTCTGTTTGAATTACACATACCCATGAAAGAGAAGAGATGATGGAAAATAGATATTGCTCCTCTTAGAAATACATGATTTCCATCCCTGTCAGGAATTCTCTCTATAATTTTGCAATAGCTACGAAAAGATTACTAACTGCATTTTGGTTAGGGAACTGAAAGCAGCAGTAAGCAAGACTCCAATCCAGCAAAACTATCTTTTTATTATTATAGGGATTTCTAGTGTGGGAACAGTAGGAATTTACAGTCAGTATTGACTATCCCCTTAAGTGCTACCACTTAGATAAGTTTGTACTTAAAAGATAATACATGCTGAATTGGATCAGTAACTTCTTGTCACTCTACTTCACTCACCCACACATGCCTTACCATCTCATTTCCAAGGCTGGGGACAAGGCTACAAGCTTAGAATGGAGACAGGAGCCCTTTCTCTGGAACAGGGTATGCACAGCTGAGCACTTGCTGTGGTCACCACACCTTTACAATCTTCAGACATTGTTATGAGACAGGTATGTCTGTGGAAAACTAGACTCAAGCTAATCTAAGAACAGCCTTGTTTTAGCAGTGTGCAGGCTGATTCACTCTGTTTTGCAAGCAGGTTTCACATCCAATGCCAAGCTTAGTGCTGCTGCGGTCAGATTACAAACATTTCAGCTGGCTGCTTTGAAATCAGTTCATGCAAGCTCTTCAGCAGCAGCTCTCAGACAGCCCTGCTACACCAGCAGCCACCTCACACCCCACCGTTTTGACAAGTACTTCACTGCTGAGAGGGGACATTGCCCAGGAGCTCCTGGGAGCACAGTGAAGGAATGTGCTAATGAAATGACAGCTCAGCCCAACGGGTGTAACATGAAGATCCACTGAGCCAGCTTCACCCAGGGAAGGTGCAGACAGCAGAGACCAGAAATGACGATTACAGCAGTCTATGACACCTCTGCAGGATGCATTATGGCAATCCCAGGTTTTTGTCATCTCGTCATCCCTGGTCTCCACACACAGTCAGCCCTTTGCTGGGCTAGAGCATCCCCAGCACCACAACAGCCTTGCCTGACATCCCCCAATGCACTGCACTGCCAATCCCTACCACTCCTTCCCCCCTTACAAGATACAACCCACCTGCAGCCCTCCCTTTGACAATGCTCTCATTTGATTATAAACTCTTTTGGGCAAAGATGATCTTTTATTATGTGTTGGTACAGTGCCCAGAAAAATGGAGTTCTGATCTCAAGGCACTACTGTAACATAAATAACAATAATTCACTCCTACTAGCCTTCAGTAATTCCAGGCGTTTCACTGGGAGATGGTGAGTCATGCTAACATGCCTTTCTACAGCACAGAAATAAATCATTTTTGCACATTCCAGTATTTTGGGGAGAAGGAGGAAACAGAAAATGCAAAATGAATCTAAACCACATTTGATTCTTTAAATCTATAATAAATCTAAATGATTTACCAGAACATAAAATTCTCACATGCAGAGTCAAGGACTGAATATTCTATTCATGTGCAAGAGTCATTTATTCATTTATAATTAGATAAAATGAACTGCAATTTTTTAAGAAAAAAATTTGCATGTGGCAACAGTAATGTATTACAGAAGGGTGGCACTTTGTTACCATCCATTTGTTAGTCAGGACACTGGAGCTGCAATTTAATAGACAAGAAATAAGTACAATAGAGGAAGGGAAAAAATTAAATTCCGCGTGATCAGCAAGGTTTCGAACAATCGCTAGCCAACTGAAGTGGGTGCCATATCTATAAGTCATTTTGTTTTATAGGCCATTAGGATCTCCTGAGAGAGGCTGCATGGAGACCGCTGCTTTTTGTTGAAATTAAAATGTCAGAGAAAAAGAAATAGAACAAAACAGGGAATCTGCAATTAATTACAAGGCCATAAAAATTCAATAATCAGGAGGCAGTGCTGCTGTAGGCACAGCGGTATCTGATTCAGGCTAACAGGAATGGAATACATTAATCTTTTCAAATTAGTTTTTTAATCTGACAGGGATATATAGTGACGTGTTCTTTTACTGTGTGAGCAGAGCTGCTGTCTCATATATAATGCTGAGTGCCTGGAATTAGGACATCTATAGCCATTTTGTGACTACAACATTTTCACGGCATTTATTCAACCCTATCTGTACACCTGTCCTACAGTAATCAGGCAAAACATGTTCAAAGTTCATATCCTAGATACTATTTACGAAAAAATCATTAAAATACTGGGATTAAGACAAAATAGCAGGTCCCCAAAACAAGCTTGGCTCAAGGCTGCTTAAAATGACAGTCTGCTCTTCAGGATAAATCACTAGGCTTTGAAACTGGCTTCCCGTTCCTTGACTACATTGAGTTCTCCCTCCCCCCCCCGCCCCCCAAGGTGACTTGCAAAAAGACTGTTGTCATGCTGCCATGTTTTGCATCCTTTAGTCCTATAGAGTGAAGCTCAAGATGCTCTTTACCAACTACAAAAGCCATGTGCAGTGAGAACGTACCCTTGACAATGTTCAAACACAGCACTCATTCCACGTAACATCATCTTGGTCCCCAACAACTAGGATGTGTTAGACGAGAGTACTGTGTGTGACCAGAATTTCAGGGGAAATTCAGGTAGACATATTTCCCGAGCTGTAGTACAGCCCGTAGCACTGTGGTTCTCATCTCTGCTACACTTATGCTGCTTCATGGGAGGCATTGTGTAATGAACGGGCCAAGGAGAATCAACTCTCATGCTCACATCCTAAATGTGGCCTCGCCAGCTAAGGGGTGAAACCAGAGCTAAGAAAATGGGCTTAAAATTACTACATTAAAACATTTCCCTATTCATAAAGCATAATGAGCACATTGAACAGAATATTATTTCCATAAATGTTAATGGCTCAAAATTATTTGCAGTATCATCACTGCAAGTTGCCCACCACAAGTATTGAATACTCAGAACAAGCTAGCTCTCCCCGCTCATTCAGTTTACTTTTCAATCCTAATGAGACAAACATAAGCAATTGGAGAGAGACAAAAAAAGAATGTTGTGAAATTTAAAATGCTTCCAATATACTACTACTTCTGTTTCAAGAAAAACGAATCATGCACAGAGCTATCACAGAAGAGGCCTCAATACAACAGAAATGAATTTACTTAAAATGTCAACCTATTGCACAATGGCCCAGCTCTGCTTGACACAGCATGACTTTGTCTACACAACACACCGACAGTTTTGAAGACTGTTTCACAGCTGTGCATCATTATTTAGAGTCAAATACTAGCAGCACTGAAAGCCAGGCCAGTAGCTTTAAAGAGCAGATACCCAGCCCTGAAGTGAATAAAGCTTGGGAGACCGTGGCTGTAACCTGTGCCAGTATCCTTACACCTCTGCTACTACTGAAGTTGCACCAGTGACAGTGACTGGGAGAACATTTAAAAAAAACCCCTCTAACTTATATACAGCATCCACAAGCAAGTGTAGAATGGCTCCCTTGGCTCTTTTTTCCCTACTGTCCAGACTCTGAGGAAAAACAGATGTCTCTTGAAACATGTCCTGTTGGCAAGAGACAGCAGCCTTAAATTCATTTAGGACAATGACACATTCCAGTGTAAATATTCATTGTGACTTAGGGGGAAATTAACCATACAGCTCTCATTAGCAATAACAGAGACACAAACAGCCAGTATCTACAACTCAAAATGAATATTAAACATACACCATTGTTTCTCGCAGTACCTTTATTTTAACAGAAAAGTAATAAATCCTAAAAATTGCCAAAAAGGGAGAAAATACTTTCCAGTTGTCTTGCATTCTGTTCAGCTAAACACTAAGTGTTTAAGCCTTGCTATATCCATAGGAATTACTATATTTATATACAGATGATAACCTGATATCTGTTAACATCAAAATAAAGAAAACCTTAGAGTTTGGAAGTCTAGGCAGTCTTTCAGTTTTAACACCCATTCCTGGTGCTATCAAGATTATTGTTTTATGCAAGAGTCTTCAAAATAATATATATGATCATAGTAGGATATCAAAATAAGATATAAAAAGTAGAATATTACAACAAGTTGATAAGAGAATAAGAATGAAATTATGTTTAACCAGCCTGAAAGCCTTCTACAAGATGACTAGCTTGGTAGATGCAGGAAGAGCAGTGGATTTTGTTTCTTGGCTTTTGCAAGGTTTCTGACACTATATTCTTATAGACAAACTGAAGAGGGGCTAGATAAAATGGCAGTGATGTAGGTTGAAATCTGGCTGAACTGCCTGGCTCACACAGTTGTGACCAGTGCATGAAATCCCGATGGAGGCCAGTCACTGATGCTGTAACCTCAGAGGTCAGCCCTTGCATCAGTACTATCTAACATCTCCATTAATGACCTGGATGACAGGACAGAACGCGCCCTCAGAAAGTTTGCAGATGATAAACTGGCAGGACGGGTTGACACATGGGACCACAACGCTGCCATTCAGAGGTACCTTGACATGCTGAAGAAATTGGTCAATGAGAACTGCATCAAGTTCAACATATCTGGAGTGCTGTGCTCACTGTGGAGCTCCCAAGTAGGGATGGGAAATGGAAGGAACTGACACCAGCAGACTAGATCAAATCCAGCAAATGGCCACATAGATAGTCACAGGACTGGAGCACTTGTTATCCAAGGAAAAGCTGAGAGATCTGGGTGGGACTGTTCAGCCTAGAGAAGAGGAGGCTTACAGGGGATCTTATCCATGTATATAAATATACAAGAGAAGCAAGTAAAGATGACAGACCCAGGTTCTGTAGCATGCAGTGAAAGGACAAGACAGCTGGAACAAACTGAAATACTGTATGTTCCATTTAGCCACTTAAAAGGAAAAAAAAAAAATGACCTTTTCACTGTAAGGTTGATTAAACTCTGCAAAAGGCTGAGTAAAGAGGATTTGAACTCTTCATCCTTGGAGTTCTGCTTAACCTGACTGGAGATGATCCTGAGCAGCCTGCTGTAGTTGACCATGGTTTGAGCAGGGACATCCTTTCCAACCTCAACTACTTTGGGTTTCTGTGAATAATTCAGTATGTATGTATCATAAGGATGACTATTTGCACTATGATATCCAATACAGGGTTCAGCCATGAATGCAAGTTGAACATTAACATGTATATGTTGGGGGTAGGGAAGGGGAAATGGAGAAAAAAACAATGTGTCTCTCTTCAAGACATTGCTCAGCTTCTCTTCAAAAAATTATACATTTAATAAATCAGTTCTCCGCTCTGATAGCCTCATAGGATCACAAACAGACAACAACTTATATTTCTTCGGCATCCCCTAGGGTATGAAGACATATACTTTAGCCTTCAGTCTATTAACAATATGGATTCAGTTTCAGCATTTCCCAGACAGTCAGGAATCTGGAAATTGCTTTGCATATTCTAGACAGGTATACTGCTGCATCAAAAAGCAGCCCCTTCTTACCATATGCCTACCTCTACGTAATGCCTCCTACACAAGTACTCACTTTTATATAATAGTAATGAAGATGTGTGTTTTTAACACACGTAGTCTCAGTCATTTGATGTGCCATCATTAATTTTTTTGGTAGGCAAACAGAAGCACAAAGAGTAGATAAGCATGAAAGCAAAGCAGGCCAGAAGTCGGGTTCTGCATATCAGTGAAAAAGAAAGGGAATAGCAGTGAACACAGAACCCAGACATGCTGGGATAACAGAAAACAGTCAGAAAAAGACAAGTGAAAGAAACCCATCTCACATGAATTACGCAACTATACATACTACAAGAAAATACACTTTATAAGCCTGGATGTTCCGAAGTGCTGATGTTCTGGGCATTCAAATTCAGCCTGTAGAACAGAGGAACCTCAAAGTCTCATGACTAGAGAGGGAAGCTGGGAGTGGGGGTGGAAAAATAAAAAACAAAAAACCTAACAGGACAAAGGTTGAGCCAGAAATAACCACCTAAAGGCACTGAACAAGAACATAAGATAGGACAGCTCAGGTCCATGAGAAATGCTGGATTGACATGAGGATGGAAGGAAAATGAACAAAAGTGAGTGTTCCAATAGCTGAACGGTTCTCAGAAGTCATCTCTGCCCAAAAAATCAACCATTAAGTGTCATTTTGACACTCTGTTCAAATCCAGAAACCTTGTAGAAAACATTAGCTTCAACCTACTGAAAATTAATTTAAAATGCAGCCCATGTTTTGGCATTTCATATTGACACAGCATGCCCTGTCTCTCTGTTTTACTCTCACATGTGCAATGTCAACACCAACCTTTCAACAATACACCAAAATAACAGATGGCACAGGCAAAAGAAGCCAAAAATGCAGCATGGGACCTTATTCTGACTAGCTCATGGTGTCAAGAGATGGAGTAGTACAAGTACATCATTTATAAAAAAAATATTTGTTTGCATGAGCCAGGAAACTTGATGATTTAATAGAAAACTTGTGACTAATCCATGGCCCTTTGAGCCTTTTCTAGGCTAATCACTATTTCTTTAGATTCTCAAGACACCTTGACTGCCATTCTCCACTCCCACCACTTCTTAATCTTGATGTGCAACAGCCTCCAGAAAGCTGCCAAGAATTACACCAGTCTCTATAATAGCATTGTTTGCCCAGAGCTTCCATTGATAAAATATTCCCAATTGCAAAGAACTGACAATCATGTGGGCAAAATGACAGCTCTGATTTCTAGTCTTCTGCTCAGACGCATCTGTGGTTTGGCTGGAAGAGCTTGCAAAAGAACGTGAATCAAAAGGTAAAAGTGCTTTAAATTAAAATGTTATGCTAGAAACAGAACAAGTCCCCTGGACACATCATTATTTAGCCATTTATGCCATATCTAACAAAAAACTATGTAAATGTCTTGCACATTTCATAGCCTCTCTCTTTTGGCTTCAGTAACAATAGAGGGAAGATGTTCCAACTCAGCTGCTGTAGATCATCAACCCACCATTGCTGTGCAGCATTACCTTGGTGTTATCCCTACTAGAGCCACAGAAAAAAATCTCATTGTTTTCACATGACACAACATACTGACTCAGCACTCCAACCACAACATGCATATTCCCTAAATCGCAACAAAGCATTCAAAAGAATGAATTTAAATTATTTAGAATATAAAGAGGTAGAAAAGATAAGGGCAAAGTTTCTCAGTCTTCCCAGACAGCTAAGCCTGCTTTGTCAAGCAGACTAAAATGTAAAGACTGTCTTAACTCTAATAATACAGCTAAGAGCAAAAGTTACAGCCATGAAAACACTCCTACACATGAAAAATTTATCTATGTGTTTCAAGAAGCTGAGGAATATTTGACCTTCAGAATTAATGAAACAAGGGCAAGATTTTCTTTCTACTATGTTGAAATCAAATTTTCAATGCTTTGAGAACCTCAAACATCTTTTAAAATCTACTACTTCTCACTAATAACAGCAAACAGATAACTGAGAGATAGCACTCCTTGATACAATGCCTCTGAGAATCAAGGGAACTGGGTTCAATTCTCAGTTTAGCCACACTCTGTAGCCTTGGCTCTGGGAAAGTCTCTTAGTGTACCTGCACTTCAATTCTTCATCCTGGAAACAAATACAGTGTTTTACTTTGCTGTCTGTGTCAAACAGTGGGACATCCATTGACAACATTGCCATTTTTAGACCAAGATGAGTCAAGTATGTATTTAGATAAAAGACTGAAAAGCTTTGACTATGTGGATATAATTTCTCTAGGATATTCACACTGAGACTTAATTTACTCCTAGATTTTGCATTTATTAATTAGCAATATTTATGCCATTGAATTCTACAGGCAAAAATGGTCAGAGAAAATTTCCCATGTAATTCGCTGCAGAAGTTCTTTCAGTACTCATAGTTAACAAACTGTATTCTCCTCTAGTCATTAACTCTTTTTGCACTTCTGATCCAGAAGCCATATACAGATTATTAAAGCAAATGTTTAATTAGCAAATAAACAATGAGGAAATGGCAAAGATCTGCATGTGTAATTACAAATACAGTGAGATGAATCCACATCAAGTTAGTCATTATGATTAATTTTCACTGTTTCCCACTCTGGATGATGGTCATCATCGAGATAATTTGTTGTCTCTGATATAAATACAGCTCACCTGCACCCCAGTTCCTCATTAATAGAACAATACTGATACATTGGAGGGAGATCAAGTATAAGCTACAGAAATAATTACGAGACTAGAGGGACTGACTTATAAGGAAACACTAAGACTCCAAAAAAAGTAACTTGGTTTACTGAAGATTAAGGGGACACACACACACAAGCATGATTAGGATCTACAAGCATCTGATGGGTATAAACATCAGGAAGACAGAAGAATTATTTACTTAAGTTAAAGATAGAGAGAGATCATTTAGCCCTAGCATCAGGGAAAAGCTTTCAGAGTGAGAACTGACTGGCTGCTGGAAGGCCATGGTAGGTGTTACTCTTGATGACCCACACAGCAAGGAGGAGGCTGAACTCAGAGAAGACTTCATACCAGAGCAGGATATACAGCACTATCCTCAGTCTATTCTGGTCTATATTAGGCAAGCTCAAACACTCAACACAGGCATTCAAAGCCACTGTTATAAGAATGCTACAGTTCTTTATTTTTTGCCCAGTCACTCCTACATTATTCCCCTGTGAGCTACCCACAGAGAAGTAAGCCTCATCATGTGAGGTGTTTAGAAACAGATTGGACAAGCATTAGAAGCTGTACTACAGGGGACTGGCCTCAGGGGACAGATTAGATGACCTCATGCAAATTTTTTTCTTCTCTCTAATTTATGCAGTCTGATGAATACTCATCTCTTACTGAAGGTTCATCAAGGGTGCAATGATTGCAATAATCATGATTTGATACAACAGTTTTCTTCCAAATTAGACGGCTAATACAGTCTTTGTCTCATTCCTGCCTTCCTCCCCCAGCTCTAATTAACTTCTCTGTGCAGTAGCTCAGGAATGCATGTAATCCCTCCTGGAAGGGTTTTTCCCTAATCCTCCATGACAGGAATCGCAGCATGCTGATATGGACTCCAAAGACAGATGATTTGGTGCAACTAGAGAAGCACACAGCAGACTTGCTGCAAAATCCTACCACATTCTGCTCTGCAGTGATGATGAGTTTGAGGATCACCATTTTTTGTTTTGTTTTCTTCTTTGGTTCTGGGGGTGAAAGTTTGTTTGTTTTTTACATTAGCATGATTTCTGAGTTTACTAAAGAAAGAGGCTAGGAACTGTCCAACTGCGTGGGATTAACATCAGGCAGGTGGAGAACATTAAAGGCACAAACCTTATATTTTCCGAGTCACAAACTGAACTGTCATCCTGTCTTCACTGAACACCTGATCCGTGCGAGGAATCCCAGTGACTCCAGCCACAGAAATGAGGCTTTCAGAAAAGCTGTAGCAGCAGCATGAAACAGCATAGAAACTAATCTGACCTCGAGTCTAGATGCTAACAGCTAAATTCACTCAAAATTATTTCCTTCAATGATTTTGAGTGAAAGGAAACTAATGCAAGTTAAAAATAATCAAAAAGATTCATACTAGAGTATCACAACAGGTTGATAAAGAAAAAAAATTTAAATCAGAGTGGAAGGAAACTACCTTCAGACTAAAAGGGAGTGTCACAGGTGAACCACAGGAAAAAAAAAAATACCTAAATTAAGCTGTGGAAAGTGGCCCTGAAGATGATCAAGAGTCTGTTTTAAAACAATATGATAAAGTAGATGGAAGAGAGATTTGAAGATGACTGTTAATGTAAATGTCTAAAAAGTTGCATTTTAAAAGTTAACTGAAAATCACAATTTTTCACAAACAACAAATTAAAAAAGTTCACAAATAAACTGGGAGTAGGAGTAAGAGATTAGCAGGATGGAGCCTGCTGAACCTTGAGCACTAAATTGGGTATCAAAGAATACCAGTAATAAATTAAGACTGTAAGCGAACAAATAAAAATTCCATCATCCAGTAAGTTTCAGGAATCCAAAAAACATTCCTTATAAGTGACAAAGGAAATTGTACAACGTACTGAAACAAGTGCTGTTGAAAAAACAAAAGTCAAAAATAAGAGAGCATACTTCCAATAGTTTATTCAGATTCTTAACTAAACAGTGAGAATCCCTAGTTCTAGATTTAATATTGTGCTCTGGAGTAATAATGGATTAGGGGTGTTTCGAACATTGGTCTGGAAATGTTCGAAAGTTGTCAGGTTTTGGACAGTTCTCCAAAAGTTCCATATGAGCTACATCAGAACTGTTCTCTCACTGTTTAAATAAGAATCATATAAAGATTTAATCCGAAGTTTTGAATATTCAAAATATGACACATTTAGCACTGCTGTCATCCTTATCTGTAACCTGTTAGAAACGCCACTCTTCGAAATTATTATAGCAAAGAGAAATGTGTAGAAACATGCTTTCAAATTGACAGGACTCTAAATGAATGATCTCAGGAAAGTCACTTGACTTTCTCTTTTCCCCAAGAAAGAACTGGATGAAAAGCAAAACAGCTAAATATACACACCACACCAAGCCAAATTTCCTGACATCAGAGCCAGACATGATGACTGATTGCATTCAATTCAAGGAATTCAGAATTTGGAATTCCTTCACAGTGACTTCACAGTGATTCTCACCATGTCTGAAATATGACGGCAGCTTCCTGGGAGGTGCTCAAAGGATTCAGTGCAGAAGGCAGACAGAGAGTGATAAGAGGGTTCAGGGTGCAGAAGAAAGTTGTGATACAACCTGACTGGTTTTGGTTTGGTATAAAAGGAGAATTATTCTACTATAGAATTTCACAATTGAATTAATAGCTGGTCATTAGGCTATTTAACAAAGCAATTTTGATCCATTATATAGATTTAGAAAAGAGAGTCAAGGTAGCTATTAAAAATATACTGTTGAACTGCTGTAGATAAATATAATATCCATATATGAAAATAGCTGCCAGTGACATCAGCCAGCCATTCTCATTTATACTCTGCTGCTGTCTGTTGCAAAAGCAAAATTTCTCCAGATGATGCTGAGCTCTGCATCAGTGGTTCAAAGGAGGGTCTTACTTCCAGCACCAAAAGAACCCAATTTAATTGAGTTTCACTTAAGAAAAGGACATGTATTCCATGACCACAATTACATTTTTTACTTTTCTATTTGCCCAGCTCTCCACACCTTCTACTCTATCTAGAGAAACAAAAACTGTAAAAGGAAAATGACTGATATGTCAGCTTCAGGTTTTAGCATGAAAAAAGTGAAACCATTACAGACTTAATATAGACAAACACAAAGCATGTAGCAAAACAAATTAATTCCACTTAATTTTCAAAAACAATTTTTCTTAAATATTACAGATAGATATAAAAATAACACTAAATAAGAGACATCCTACTAGAATAGTCAAAAATACCCAGATTTAATAAGAATTCATCACAAGTAGCCAGCAAAAAGATAAACAATAAAGCATATACATGCAGAAGAAGCATTCTAAGTGATAGAAGTGGAAGAAGAAAATGAAAGGGAGTAGAATGCTTCACATGAGACTAGGGAATAGTAACTATATCCTGTGCAGCAACCAAAATTCTTTTTAAAACACACCTAAATCCCCACCCAAAACCCTACTCTTAGAGGATGACAAGTCAGAGAAAGAAATTAAACTGTCAGGCAATTTAAGACTGCAAGTTATGATTATCCTAATCAACTTAATACCCAAAACTAAGGAGTGTAAAAGAAAGCAGTCATTAAATTCCCCTTCAAAAGGGCCACAATAACATACATGTATGATTTAATAGTCAGATAAAGATATAATAGCCATCTCATAGAAAGGGAAAAATCCTGTGACTCCTGGGTTACCCTGGATTTGCAGTAGGTGAAGCTTAGATTAGAATCCACCCTTCAGTATACTGGCTGTTCATGCATAAATCTACTTGAACTAAAAAATATTTCTCTTCAGGAAACCACAGAGCAGCCCTTAGAACTATGGATGTATTTTTAAAGCCCTGTGCAGGATATGAGCAACATTGCTTCCTTTCATGATCTGCCACGTCGGTCTCCTCTGCAGAGTTACTGTAAAAACATTGATGTGAGGTTCCATAGTTCATGTCTTTCAGTAACTTCAAATCAAATACAATGAACTTATAAAGAGGAAAAATATTTTTTCTCCTAGCCACCAACTCTGAAAACTCACCCCAAGCTTTGTTTGCTCCTCCAAGCCTCTAAACCCTCCTAATTACTAGTAATTACAAATTAAGGTCCCACCGAAGAAGCCAGGCCTCTAAGGTAAAACTCCAGTACATTCCCATTGTCCCCTCTGGGCTTACACAGGTGAAAGAGATCCACAACAGGAACATACTACACTATTCAGCACAGGCACATGAGGAACCCAGTCCAGCCACCTCCTCCCCTCCACCCCATTAACTTGTATTCCAAAATACTTCAATGAATGCTACTGAGAAACAATTGCTTTACTTGCCAGTTGGAGTAGAAAACCAGACTAACTTTCCCAAGAGCTTTTGGTGCAATTTGATGACACTGAAATTGCGTAAAGAAGAATGTTTTACTGAGTTTTCAGATGAGAGAGTAGGATATTTTTTGCTGCTAGCAAATTGTATATTCCTACATGAATCCAGATGAAGCAATATTTCTGTACCTATCTTCACTTATTTCTGTGGTACATGAACTGTCCTGAGACAAAATTTTCCTGAGCAGTACAATTTATAACAATCAAGGAACTTCTCCTGGAAGGAGAAGGAAATCTTGGGGGGGGGGGGGGGAAGCCTTCCTTAATTTTAAATAAAAGGCCGTCCAGCAATAATGATGCTGAGGGCCGTACATTACGAACATAACTTGACTTATAACTTCTGTTGCAAGATAAAAAGTTATGAATCAGATGATGAGCTGCAGGGTATAAAAATCTGAAAGGGATTGCTTAGTTTGACACAGTTCTACTCTATCTTAAAACATGTAGAATTCCCTGGGTTCCTGTAGAGGAAAGCTCTTAAAGAATTAAGACGTAGTGTCAGAGACAAGGCTATTTGTTCAAATAAATTTTCTTTTTAACTTATTTAGCCATTCAGGTTTAACATCTCAAAAAATAACTCATTACTCCTGCCAATACGATAAATGAGAACAAAAAGATGAGAGCATGGAAAACTAGTATGAAAGTAAATAGCTTGTATAACACGGGCTTTATGAGTAGCAAGAAAAAATTTTCATGAATCAAAAGTTACTTAAAAACTTTCCTGCTAGCCCCATGACTTTATAATCCTCTTCAGTTGGGCAATTTATTTATAAGAAGAGACAGAGGACCTTGTCTTATAGCCCTGTCTGATTAGATCCATCTTATAGCTTCTCAGTAGTGTGGTATTACAGCTAACATTGATGAGAGAATGAAATACCTTCAAATATCAAAAAGACCTTCACTCAAGCAGGTCTTTACTTTCATGATATAAACACAAACAGTTGAGCAATGGAGCATACAGTGTAATTTGTGGCAATGGGAATGACACAGAACCAGAGACAGAAAAGCCAATGAGAAACTTCAAATAAAAAAGGAAGAGGTGGCTTTCTAGTTTATGAGTGTAAATATTTCTCAACAGCCAGACATTGTTGTTTCTTATCCAAAATATCTGGTTATAAGATACAGCAATCAAGTGCTAAGCACAGATTCCCTAGACTAATTATGCCAGACAACCTGACATCCAACCAGACTATGAATTTCACTGCAACAGGGACTGCTACAGAATTTAACAACACAACCTGCTGTTTTTTCACAGACACTAATGTAGGTCTCTATCTAAGGCAGTATTTAAGATGTGCAAACAATTGTGTGTCATTACACAAGATAGTTTAGGGAGATATTCACTTCTAGTGGGTCATCATTCACTTTATCAAGGCAAGAAGCCAATATTTCTCAATGTTCCTGGGAGGCTGTTTTCTTTCATTAAACAATACATGCTGGTGCAAAGCTGTAAAATAGATGGTTCCTGACTTAACTCTACAGGACAAGGTAACACAAACAAACTTCGGTATTCTTGCCAAGCATAAATATTTTTATTCTTGAGGTTGCCTTTGTACAGAATGCTGGTCCTATAATAAATTCAACTTCAAGACATGGCTTTTTGAATGAAACCCAAATCTACTGTTTGCATTGGAAGATTCTAATTAAACCAGTCATCTAAATGGATATGATTCAGAACTGAGACCCAGAAAAAACATTACTTTTGGTTAAAAGCCATGTCATCATTGGGAGTTCCAACCAAATCAACCAAAACTAGCTGAAAGAAAGATGTCTTACACTATCCAGTGAACTGAAAAGTATCAAAATAATCAGCTACACCATAATGACTGGAACACTGACATTGGTTTCTGTGATCTAGAGTAACATCCATCAGCTCACGTGCAGGTAAGCAAGAAGCTTTGGCAAGTGTCACTACATTATTTTTGCAACAGTTATTTAAAAAAACCCTCTCAACACAGAGAATAAAACCAGTCATCTACTGAACAGTCTAGTTGACTTCAGTAGAAACCAGGCCTGAGCAAAGACTGCAGGAAGAAACCACACCATGTTACAGGGAAGAGAATGAGCAGAGAAAACAAATGAACATTTCAAAGAACATTGGCAGAGGATTTCCAAAATAATAGAAGGAATTGGAAGTTGGATGTGCAAGTCCCCTGTACTGACTTTGAAATGTTATCCCTTAAGCAAAAAACAGTGACCGAGACAGGGCTCCAAACATGACATACATTGATTCTGGTGAAACTCAGGAACTCCCAATTCACACTAGATGGAAAAGTAACTTTTGATTTGACAACTTTGGTGTTTTCTGAGGTGCCAAACTCCTGACTAATTCATCAGAAAACATCATGAGAAACTACTAGCAGAACCTGGGACTATTTTTATATTATATCCTTCTTCACACACCTTTTACATATACTTGGAGTTTTAAACATTGACATGGCTCCTCTGGGACCCTTAAAAACTGGCAAGAATTTCTCAAACATGAAAAAGTGGGGAGTGGGGAATAGGTAATGCAAAAGATTCCTTGCCTGTTTTCCACATCTGGTCTTCTAAATTCTCAAAGACATTTAACTGATTGTTTCCAAGCTGAAAAAAGTAGGACCCACTCTCAAATAAATGGAAGGAATTTGCAATATTAGTTGTAGGAGCCAGAAAAACTGTTCAGTATCTAAAACTTGCAGTTGCATCAATTACTAGCAGTAAGTGTCCTTTACTCAATTCTGTTCTGCTTATGGTTTATGCAGTAATTTGAACTCTGATGTATCTGAAATTTAAGTTACTCATGATATTTCAGAACAACTTTGTTAACTCACTACATTAAAAAATTGACACATTATGGTTTTTAAATCAAGGAGAAAAGAATCTTAAATTCCCATTAGTAGGGCTTTTTTTATAGCAAGCAGCATAAAGAAACCCTTAAGGCTGTGCACAAGGAACAAAGTAGAAAGGAGACTTCAATCCAGAGACAAGCTTGCCTGCAGTCAATAACTGACAGGCCTCAATTTAGTGCTGTAATTCCGTGACTTCTTGTTTCTTGTCTTGCAAGCAGGGAAACCCCTGCTTCTTCCACTGTTGTGGTCTGACCACTGCCTAAGCAAATCTATCAAATGTGAAACAATCGTACTCAAATTATAGCCTGAAGAAGATTACACTTATCTGTCCTAGTGATAAATACAGCATGACCCAAAGAATATTTAAAATAGAAATTTGATGCTGGACACAAAGCAATTCTTTTCTACATCAGTATACCAAATCAAATTCACTACATTACTGATGAAGATTCATCATCATCAAAGTGGCTTTTCAATGCTTTCATTGAAATTCATCCATATTCTTGAACACAAAATTCAGCAATTCACAACCAGACCCTGTTAAAAGAAGATTCCACTAGACAGGAAAATGGCCTTTCAGATGACAAATACAATTTTGTCAACAAAACCTCCTGAAATATTGATTTCTATGATGGAACATTTAATTTAACTTCTTAGGTTTGTCTGTTAGGCTATATTTCATTCTTTTAATTTTGTATTACATTTTATTAAAATATTGGCATATATAACCTCACACGATGCTGAAGTGTTCCAAGATAAAAGCATTTTGACATCTCTAAAATGAAATGTTCCTGATTTTTCATGCCATGTTTAATCTTACACCCAATGAGAGATGAAAAAATGTTTTTTCAAAACATTATAGCTACCCTCAGGAATAGCAAACCTATTTGTCAGCTAGATACATCCACAAAGAGTGGTTTCACTGCACTAACTTGCTAGATCCTGATGCATGGGCATCCACGGACAAAACACAGCACTAATCTCCATGCCCTGAAGAGAAAGTCCAGCATCAGAACTGGAAATGAAATTACATTCTACTTCTTTCCAGAGATGGTCTGAAGTGTTATCAAGTATTTGGATCATTTGGATCTGTTCTTTCTCTAGAGAGGATTTTAGTCTTGAGCACCTTTCTCCAGAACAAAATTTGTACTAAGAGCATAAGGGAAGAAAGGGACTTGCCGGCAGAACATGTCACAAGCCAGCAGTTTCAAAGCAGTACATTACAGTTTTGTCGGCTGAGGAAATTAAAGGCCTTCTCTATACTTTTGTTGAAACCAGCACCCAGTGAGTTCAGTGGATAACACAAGTGCAGAAATGCATTTCAGGAATACATTTGAATGAGGTGCAGTGGTATATGTGGTGACTATCATTTGTCAAGCAACTGAAATTAGGGAGCACCAGAGGGGAAAAAAAAAAGCCACACAAAAAGACCCAGAACTTCTCCAACTCACTATTATTTCATAATCTTATGAAGCCAAGACTCCTCATAAAGGAAATACTCAGGTAACACACCCTTGTGAGCAGGCTGATAAATTACTGTTTCAGATGGCTGAACTGCTCAATATCAGTGGCATGTTCAATTTCAAAGACAAGAAAAAATGAGCTTTTTCCAAAACTGTTATTGAGAAGCTCCTGCCTGGAAATGTGTATTTAAACATTGTTGCAGACTACTTTCACAAAAAGGAAACAACATTGTTCAGTTGCCAGCTAAAATGTATTTTATGAAAACAGAAATTCAATCTCAGTGCTGCCAGCTATAGTATATTGATGGCATTGATGACACCCCTTTTGATCCACAAGTCTGTGAATCACCTTCCTGGGAACACAGTGGCACAGGCTGTATGAGACTGCAAGAGCGTCACTGTCTACTGAAGGAACCCACTCACACTCATAATCAGTCAGCTAACCAAGCAAGCAGTCTTAAGGATAAACAAATCCTTCCTCCTAAGTGCCACACCACACCTCTCTGCGCAGATGCTGCCCTCCATTATTACACACCTTAGGCAAAGAAGCTTTTAGCAGCTGTTGACCTGATAAAGTGGCTACCTTATTGACACAGGGCTCTTTACAAAGCAAAAGGAGGATGCAAAGGATGAAAGTCACCTACAGTAACTAGTCAAAGAGAAGCAACTGAAAAACTACAAGCAACTGAAACAGCTACATTAACCCAAGTACATTCATTTATATGTGCAAGTTCCTCACGTTAAACTCAGAAAATTGCTGCTGCTTCTCCTTAAGGCTCATGTGTCATTACTGATGAACCCAGTTCTTCTCCTTTCGCTCCAAATTCTGTCATGCAGAGTAAGCATTTTCCCCAACCCACTTTGTACCATGTGACTGCTTACACATGCAACACACTGGCATCAACGACATTACCATAAGCCAACGACTCTGAGGTGCAGTCAACAGCTTTTTTTTTATTATTAGGACAATTTTTAAAAATCTACCTCGTTGCTGTTCCATGAACTAGCAGGTGATTGAAGGCAACTGCAAGGTTAAGACCTCATGAAGAGTTAGAGGAAACTGTTCCACATGGTGGCAGCAGTGATCTAAAATAAAATGAAGTGCCATGTTCCAAAACATAGTCACACCTGCTTCAAGTTCATCATATAGAAAAAGAAGTCTTCCTTTGATAACTTCCCATACTTTAGTTTCTTTTAAACACTAATAAAGTTGGTGTCTCGCTGCTCTTTTTCCATGTGACTTTGAACTTTGTTACAGTATTGAAAAGAACTTACAAGTCTAGAAAAAAGTCAAAGCAGTTTCTTTCTTCACTGAGGTTGGCATAAATACAAAAAAAAATAAGCTAAAGAGTAGTCTGAGAAGCAAATGACTGTTGTCCAGCATATCCACTGCATTTGTTCATCAAACTTTCACAAGAATAATATGGAAAAAAGGCCACTTTCTGTGGTGGGTTGACCTTGGTGGTCATCTGGCATCCAGCCAAAGCTGCTGTATCACTACCCCTCTTCAGCTGGACAAAGGAGAGAAAGTATAACAAAAGGGTCAAGATAAAGAAAGGGAGAAATCACTCAACCATTACTGTCACAGGCAAGACAGACTCAATTTGTCAAATAATTAATTTAATTTATTGCCAATCAAATTAGAGTGGGATAAGGAAAAGTACAACAATCTTAAAAATACCTTCTCCTCCATTTCCTCCTTCTTCTCAGGTTTAATTTTAGTCCCAATTTCTCTACACACACCTCCACAGCCTTCCTCCCAGCAGCATAAGGAAACAGGAATGCAGCCAGTGCATCACACATTGCCTCTGCTGCTCCTTCCTCCTCATGGGGAGGACTCCTCACACTCTTCCCCCTGCTCCAGCGTGGGGTTCTTCTCACTTGAGACAGTCCTCTACAAACCTCTCCAGTGTGAATCCTTCCCATGGGCTGCAGGTCATGAACTCCTCCAGCGTGGGTCCCTTCCACAGAGTGCAGTCCTTCAGGAACAGAGGGGTTCCCTATGGGGTCACAGGTCCTGCCAGCAAACCCTGCTTCAGCATGGACTCCTCCCCATGGGTCCACAGGCCCTGTCAGGAGCCTGCTCCAGCACAGGCTTCCCTCGGGGCCACAGCCTCCTTTGGACACATCCAGCTGCTCCAGTGTGGGGTCCTCCACGGGCTGCAGGTCGATGTCTGCTCCACCATGGACCTCCACGGGCTGTGGGGGGACAGCTGCCTCACCATGGTCTTCACCTGGGGCTGCAGGGGAATCTCTGCCCCAGTAGCTGGAGCACCTCCTGCCCATCCTTGAGCATGGACCCTCATGTCTACAGCGTTGTTCCTCTCACATCTCCCCACTCCTCTCACTGGCTGCAACTGCTGCTGCACAGCAACTTTTCCCTCTTCTTAACTACCTTATCCCAGAGGTGCTACCACCATCTCTCATGGGCTCAGCCTTGGCCAGCAGCAGATCCATCTTGGAGCCAGCTGGCATTGGATCTACTGGACACAGGGGAAGCTTATAATACCTTCTGACAGAAGCCAGCCCTGTAGCCCCTGACATGCGCTATCAAAACCCTGCCACACAAACCCAGTACACCTTCTGACAGTGTTCAGTGAGTTCAGTGTTCTGGCAAGTGAAGAGACACTGACATTGGCCCATAGCATATGGCGTTTGATGCCAGCTCCTGGATGAGCAATGTTACAGACCAAAATCTTGTCCCTAGAGCAAATCCTGGGTATAAAAATATAACCAGGGATTCCTTCCTGTCAGCAGGAAAAGTATATTGTCAAATTCTATCATACAAACAAAACTGCTTCATGATAGCTGTAGCAGTTCTTCATAGTACTCTATGTTCCCTTTCATGATACACATCACTTTTAACAATAATTCACACAGCTGCAGACTAGTACAGCATCATTTTTAAGTTGGTGGGAGGGCTGGGAGGGGTTTTGTTGTTTTGGTTTGCGGGGGGGGGGGGCATTTTGAAAGAGGAGAAAAAGACAAATTACTCCATCTACAACAGCTGGTGCACAAGTAATCTGCCTTTCTCTTCATGGTTTCCTCTTTGCTTTACCAGAGATTTTCTGAAATTAAGTTGCTATGCTGAAAACTGCATACAGAAACTAAATGGTCCCCCTGCTTCTTTTAACTGTAGGTGAGCTAGTTCTAGGAATTTGCTGCCCTAAGCAAACCAGGAAATGAATGGTGTTCCCAGCTCAGCTGCTTGTACACCACAGTCAGAGAGCATTTCTCTACTCTAGGCAACCACCTGCTCCAAATGCATTCCAGTGCCATCTGCCCCCTAGGATGAGAGAACACACAGCCATTACAAGAACCTCTGGTGATTTACACCAGAGAGTTACTGTCTATGGTCTCCCAGTCATGAGACAGGAAAGGGCAAGTACTTATTAGAGCAGGGAATTACTCATATTTGGCTATTAGAGATGTAAACCCCCCAAAACTGCTCTCCAGTCTTAAGTAACTTAAAGTAATCAAACTTCATAAGGAAGGCTTTCCTACACAGACTTGAAGCATGAGAGAAAGGAGGGGGTCAGCTGAAGGAAAGGCACTTAAATCCAGTCAGTTAGCCTAGGCAATTGCATTCTTTTACAGCTGTGGCCCTGGCACTTCATTTTCCCTTGGGCATCTTCCACCTGCTTTTTGCCAAACTTTTTCCTTGTGTTTTAAACTCACCTAAGTCATCTTGATCCTCTGAAACATTTTCTTAACAAATAACATAAGTCAGCTACCTTGAACTGAAACAGAGCTATTTCCTTCTGAAAATATAAGCACCTACAGCTTAAGCTGAAGAGCAAGGCTTTCTAACCTAGTGGCTGACGGCACCTTTGTGGATAAACATAGAGGAGAAGCCATGACATTTAAATGCTAGAAGGTGGGTGCAAATGTTTTCAATGTGCCTCTGAAGACCTCTGAACCAACAGAAACTTCATCGTGTCCCCATGGATCTGCTGCAACAGCTACAGTTACTAAGGGGCTTCATAAGTGGAACTTTTCCCTGGTTTGTAACACAAGAACATCCCCATTCTGAATTACAGGCCTTCATTTAAAATTGCCTATAGAAACCCTTTTTTTTGTCTATTTGTTGGGGGTTTTTTGTCTAGAATGTGCAAATCTGCTAAAAATTCGGTTGTATTGATTGATTCAGGTCTGGGGCGGGGAAGAAGAGATCTTTTTAAATTTCAGTAAGTAGTTTAAAGCTCATTTTCCCTTCATGCTGGTGTATTTGAAAAAGCAAAATCCATTTGTTACCTCCCTATTTATCATCAAAACAAGCCTGACATTAATTGCATTCTGTTATTACAAGCGGAGGTCATATGTGCTTTCCTTAATAGAGTTTGCAGCTCTTATTTTTATAGATATTCCATGTGGGCTAAATAACATTAGGAAAGCTAAGGTCAAAGCCCAGTCATTTCAAAGGAACAAAGGGAAAAATTTACAAGACATCTGGTGAGAATAGTTTATAAGGGGAAGCAAGGCTTTTCTTCTGAGATTACACCAATTGAAGCCTAAATTGGGGAAGAAATCCCAAAGGGAGACACACGCCACTTGGTAAATCAATACTGCTCAGAGATGCAACAGATTTGATCCCGAATTTCAAATAGATTATAGCATCCCACATTTCAGGAAACTTCCCTACAAACACAAAGTTTTGATTTCCATAAAGCACCTTTGGATTTTCTGTCCCTTAAGCTGTTCTCCTCTCTCCCTGCAATAAATTAGTCACATGTCCTGTTCAGGGGTTTGTCACTTCCAGGTTATCCCAGCTATTTGTCACCAACCCATACCTGCCCTCACAGATATATTCTCTCAGGTCTGCTGGTGTAATTGCTTGTGAAATAATTTCCTTAAACAATTTCAAACAAAGTTATTTGCCTGGCTTAAACATTTTTTTCTAAGCCAACTGATTTAACCACTGTCCATTCAGCAGCCTAGAAAGGAAGCTGATCCAGCTCAACTATCAGCCCTACCCTGGGCTCAGAGTCAGTGTTTCTCAGCTGGGTCTATCAATCCAGCTCAAGTGGCCTACAGCTGAACACAAAACTACAGCTAAGGCAGCACTGAATCATGAGTGCAGCAGAATAAGTGACAAGGGGCTGAAAATCCAATAAACCAGCAGTGCCACTAAACTTTGTATTGTGTAAACATAACATGGACATACACAGAGGACTTTTATGAGATACTTTTATGAGTCATTGTGCTTGGCCATATATATTTTCTCTAACACACACAGTTCGGTAAGAGTTGCTCTATATGTGCAAAAACATCTGTGTAAAAAGCTTTTCTCCTGAGCATTCCCTAGGCTATCTGCACCTCAGAAATAAGTTTATGCAATCCTACACCCACCTTGGGCTGCAAGATCACGGTGAAAGAAAGATCATGTTACATCTCTCCCACCCATCCACTCCCTCCCCTCCCAAATGTCAAAAGGTAGAAGTAGACAAAGTTGTGGATAGCTGCACCAGAGACACCAAGCTCTCAACACTGAGTAAAACAGTCATCAAGAGGTGTTAAGTTTCAGTGACTGCTAAATCTGAGCTTAATTTAAATTTTTGTGCTAGTCTGGAGATGGTTAGTGCTGTCCAGACACTATTTGCTTGCTTTGCTACCCACTTCCATGCTGACTGCCAAACCCCCCTCCAAGTGGGAGGCAGTACGTGTGGCTGAGACCCCGCTAACTTGTCCAGAGACAGGCACTAGCATTCAGCCTCTCACCTCTGTGTGCTCCACCCCATGAGCTGTAATACTGCAAACGCATTAGCAATGTCCTGTTTTACAGGTTATATGGCAGGACTGATGGTGGGTGTCAGGATGATAAATGACCCGAATTTGGCAATCCTAAAATATAGAGACAGTGAGATAGGAATGAGTGCAGCATGTCGCAAACTATATAGCCCAGAAAAAAAAAAATCACCTAGTCTACAAACAGGAAGTTTCAAACTTTGCACTAATTCTTATTAACATGAAAAAACACAACTCTCTGAACCACAGAAAACTACGTACAATTGCTCAAAAGCCTGCACAATAAATGCCCAATTCTCTACATTTGTTGAAATGTTGACTGCAGCTATATACATTGGTTGTTTTTAAAAAGGCATTCCACTACTTTGCATTATATGAAAGGTAGAACGTTAAGGCTCTCTCTAATCAGATCTTTTCCCCTTAGAAAACTTAGGGTTATCCAGCAGTTTCATTACAGTTCCATATTAAAAGATGTCATGTCATACAATCTTCATCATCTTTTAAGTGACACTATAGAGATGGGAAAATAAAAAAACAAGAACAAACCAAAACAAAATCCAATCCTCTCTGTACGGCACAGAAGGAGAAAGAAAAGTAAATATGTTCTAATTTGCTGTCTTATTCCTTTTTGTCTGCCTCCTGTCTGCTTTTAAAGCATAATTAGTTGGTACCTCTTCTCCCTCTCTTATTCAACAATTCCTCTTTAGTTCCAGGGGAGAAATCTGCTGGGAATCCAGCTAAGAGTTCACTCTGGGTGAAGCAAAAAATTGCTGATATTAGTCCTTCTCAATAACTGCAACACCTAGCTTCAACAGTGTTCATACATCAAATCTGCATCATCTGCTTTAATTACCCCATATTTTCATCAGTCTCCCTCTATTACTCTACCTCCTGTAATAGCATTTCCATTGCTGTGGAATCTGAGGCTGGGTTTTATGCATCTTCAATAACTTTGCAATTAAGTAGTCTGGCATGACATCTTGCCCCTAAAAAACTATGTTATTCAACTGGCTTCTTTCTAGATGCTAAAGATATGGTGGACAACCCCCTCTTCCTCCTCTCAGTGATTTAATCAACTACTATGAATATAACATACTGCCTAGATTCTTTCCTTTTAGCACCCATTTCAGCCCTGTCCCCAAATATCTATTTAAAGACTATGATCTATTATTTGCTGAGCTTCAAATTAGAGTAAAAACTGTATATGGCCAGCTGAAATATCTATAGCCTGTAGGTTTGCCTCAGGCTAAACCATCTCCTGTACTAGTAGTCAAAACAAGTACCTTCTCATTTATTAAAGAGGTGTTGCATTCACGTATCTCCAGCAGCTGCTGTGGCTAACTACATAAAAGATAAACTACAGTCAACCATTTTGGATGAGGTTCCCATTAGACTTTTAGCTCCCATCTCAAGAAACAGGTTAGAAAGAAACATAAATTTAGATTTTTTTTTATTTATTTATTTTTTAATATGACCATCTGGAATTATCTAGAAATATAATCTAGAAATCAGGTCCTCAAAAAAGCAGGGATAATACAAACAGGCCCAAGCTCACAGATCTTTGGAACAGACATCTCAGTCCAACCACAGGATATGCAGAACAAATAGAGTAAGGTCATGATAAAAGCTTACCCTTCAGGCCAGTGCCCTTAATTTAGCCATTTGGATTTAAAGGTAACTGTGGATGGGGCAAAGTCCTTCCCACAACTACAGGTAGCATCGTGTCCAGCATATGAGAGGACATCGTCCTGCGTTTCAGTGACCCAAGTACTTCTGTTCAGCACATCAGTATTCCTCAACCTATTACAATATAGAAATAACTCACCAGATTTGTAGGCAAACAGCTGGAACATTTCCAAGTCTTGTTCAGGAGAGGACACCACTGATCATACATCTTTACCATTGGGTCACCCTGTGCACTTCAAGGAAGCTACACATGGACTCAAAGTCAGATAGGCCCAGGCCTGAACCCAAGAAGGTCCCACAGCTTTCTTTCTGGAGATGATGTGCTAGAAGCTGGCACTGACTGAAGACTTAGCTGTTTTTTCCCCACTTGGTCCTTTTCAGTGGTTTCTAGCTCACACAGAAACAGTATTCTAATATTCACATTGCTACGACTGGAAGGCAGAAGTATATTTAACTTTTTCCTCAGAATTTATTCCTAATGGCCCCGTTTCTGCTCTGGTGCTTCTCATGTCAAGACTTTAGGAACAAGCGGTATTTTCCTTTCCTACCATGCTATCCTCTAAGGCTACATGTTCTGACAATAGAGCCCTAAATTGCTTTTAGAACCTTCTCCAAAACCCATCAACTTTATAAAGCATGAAAGGGCAGAAGCCAACCAGCCCAAAATTTCCTAAGTTTGATGAGAAAAATCACTACATAAACAGTCTGGACAGTCTCAGGTAAAAAAAATTGCAAACTACCTCAAGATGCTCCCAGAGCAGAGCATTTACACCTACATGTCCTCTTATTACAGGGCCTTTTGTGTAAAAAACTGTTAAAGAAAAAATTTAAAATAATTAAAAAAACAAACCCAACCCAGAAAACCTCCACTGGCAGAGTTTCTACAGCCTCCCTGAGTATTCTATTTCAGCATCCAGCTGCCTTTAGCTGAGAAGTTCCCTCAGCATCTCAGCTAAGAACACCATTATTTTGATTTACCCGATCAGGAAACCTGGTAACATGATGCTGGAAAAAGCCTCAAGTTCAACAGCTCAACATTTCAGTTCAACATTCCTGAAATAAGTAGTTTCCTGAAAATGCTGAAGTGCACATTTAATAGAAGAGACACACTTCGATGGGAACAAGATCTGCTTGCAGGAGTCAAGGATCTGGTCCTTAGCCCTGGGCAGGGGTATGGGGGAAAATTAAATTCTTTAAGTTAATTCAAGTGCAGTTTGTCATGAATAAGATACAGGGAGACCAATGATACCCCTGCAAGAAGAGCAAAAGGCAAAAGATAAAAGCTTGAGAGAAAACTACTTGATTAATTTCAAAGCAGAAAATATTTATCTTCTGATAGTTCTGCAATAGTAACTTTTCCTCTGTTGTTCAGGATGACTAATATACTACAGATACAATATTTTATCTGATGGATACAGATTCAGTACAGTGAGAGCTACTCCTTACAGTACTATTGACAAGGTGCAATCTGATAAACCTCAAGATGGTCTTGTTCTGAAGTTCAGGCAAGCCAGAAATCAGCTTACTCATAAAAAGGCAGCTCTCTAAAAATCGTGTATGGAAATCTTACATATAAACTACTTTGTAATAAGCTGAAATTTTACCAATATTCTTGCTGACACAACCTGGTTTCAAGTCACACAAGTCAGAGTCAGAATTAGAACAACTTTTATATGTCAAGAAACAATAGTTGCATTATATAATTTTCTTAAGCTACATGTATATTTAAAATTAAAGAGGACAGTATTGAGAAGTGGGTTTCTGCAGTTCTTGTCTCTTTTTCAGCTTATACATTTTTCCTTCAGTTTTATGGCCAAGAGCCTACACTAGAACCTGGATTCATTTCCCCGCTCTGCAGCTTAATTCCTGGGGGGGGCCTCTGTCAGCCATTTAACCTTTTTTAAGACAGGGTTTCAATTACTTCTGTATCTGTCAACTCAATTGCTCTGTCTCTGAAGAGCAGTGATAGTACTTATCACATCTTGCTTTTGCTTGTCTCACCAGATAGCAAACTTTTTGAGCAAGGACTGATTCTCAACATGTGTCAATACAGCACATACCATGCTGAGGTCCTGGCAGTTGGCTAAACCACATAAAACACCCCAACTTCCTTTCTCTCTACAATCATAACAAACTCCAAAATGTTGCTTGATTATGTATTGATTTTTTTTTTCCAGATCCGTTTTTTTCCTCTAGTATCTTCCAGTATCATTTTATGTGAAAGAAAGCAGCTAATCTTACAGCAAAGCAGAGGGAGGGCTTCATGCATCAACCACCACGCTCTACTCCACCCTCCTTGCAGTGCAAACCAGGTTGTTGTGTGTATCCAGTGGAGGAAATCCTGCTCAGCAGAAGACTCTCCATCCACGTTCCAGAAGAATCAAGCACAGAAATAGCTTTTGCACTGAAGCAAGTTCAGGACCAACGATTTCAAGTGATTTTAAAAGATGACCCAACCTGAGTCATCTGCACAAAAACAGGACATATTTTCTAAGCCCAGAACAGCAGCAGCAGATATGACAATACAGAAAGTGATCAAAATATGCCATAGTTAGAAGATCCGCCACTGACTCATACCCTACCCTTGTTACTGGTCACCATGGCAGAATTACAAAATGACAGCCAGGGGTGCACAATAGGTGAAATGAGATGAGCTAAGTGTCCCTTCTGGCTTTATTTCCCGGCTTAGATGGCAAAAGAATTAAGATAGTTAATGATATTTAGCCTAATATCAGCTTCTGGCTTACAAGATACAAAATTTTCTATAGACACTGCTGCTCTCCACTACACAGCAGTGGAATTACAATCAGTTGGGCTCGTTGCAGATTGCGCCTGACAGCAGCTTGATTTAAGGGCTCAGGCATACCTGAGATATTCCACTAAGTACCTATTTAACCAATATTTTCTGAAGACAACTACACATCTGTTCTACTCAAATCTTCCTAAGAGTCTACATTTTTCATTGCCACTTGTTACTGTGCCTTGGACCCTCACAGTTTTTCAAGAGAACAAGCCCTTGCCTTTCAGCACTGTAATCACCTGACTAACAAAAAGGCTAAAAAAGTGACGTATATAAAAATATGGCCTCTTTTCCAAGTGAGACACTTGACTTCTTTCATCAAATTCATAGCAAAACAGTTGCTTGAGTTTTCAATGCCATAACTTCAATTTCCAATTGATCTGGCAAATGTACAGAGACACAGAAAAGGAAAGTGTGTGAAGTCTCCTTAAAACAATTTCCCTAAGTTTGATTCAAATACTAGCATTCAAGAAAATGCCACACTATATCCACCCTAGGAATCAAATTCCATTGGTAAGACATGAGATTCTTACCTAGCACAAATAAAAATCTCTTTCCAAAGATCCCTTCAAGATATGACAGGAATCACAGACAAAAGCCTGAGGCAGGGACACAAATTCTAAGAATGAGCTAAAATACCTGTTAAATTTTAAAATCTAATATTGCAAGGATTCATAAAAATATATATAAAAAGTTACCATGTAATGTTGCCAAGATCACTTTCCGTGAATTTCCACTTTTTCTTCATGCCAGAGTCCCTGCAGTTATTTTTCTAACTTTTTTTTTTACTCATATCAGAAATTAATATGGCTCATCAGAGCAGCTTTGGTGTGATGGTTCTGTGCTAAGATAATACCCCATGTATAATAATTTACATTAAATCTTTTTGCTAAATACATATTGTTCCCATCAGTGAACAAACAGCCTATCCAAACATCCAGATAATTTGTTTTAACAACATGTTACTGTTCTCGGGTAATGCAACAAAGCAGGCAATCACAGATGAGCGAGCAATATGCCAATAAAATTGAAAGAAATAAATTAGTATCATGGTAACACATGTGTCTTCACAATTAATAAATTCCACTCCATCAGTCTGTGATTTAATTATGCATTATGTATAGGGCTACCATGAATCATTCATGTATTCTGTTAACTAAATAGCTAGATACAAAGCTTATGATGAGAATATTTACATAAGTGTTCATAGAGAGTAGGACCCTTAATTAATTTTTAGTTCCTAGGGGGGTTTTTTTGAGGGAAAAGGGGTCCTTTGGGGGTGTTACCTGGGTTTTTGGAGGGGGGGTTGGGTGTTCTGTTCTGTTTTGGGGTTTGTTTTTGTAATAAAAAGGATGTACATTTTGGCCAGACAACATCGCTTTCTGTTCACTTCAGATGTAATGAAATGAGTTTTTACTGCAATAGTCCATAGCTAGGGTACTAAGCAATTCCTTCATGTGCTCCTTTTCAGGAAATCCATTTCTGTCCAGTGTCTGCCAGCAGAACCCTAAATGAGGTTACTCAAAGTCCTGTGTCTCCTGTGTCCCCCTCATACTCTGTTGCTCCTTTTTGTCAAGAACCATCTCTATCAGGACTTTCCATCTCTTGACAAACTGACAGGGCTGCAGATTAAGATGTAATGCTTCCTACAGAGGAGGAAGGGTCACATAACAGGAGCAGAACACCATGTAGGCAGTCAGGACTGTACGACTCGTATCTAGAGTAGTGGAAAAGAATAACAATTATTCTCAGCTTGGAGGAAATAGTTGATTCCTTACTTTCAGGCCTAATGAAGGGATTTAGCCTTTCACAGTGTCTGCTTTAAAGATCGCTCTACGAGTATTTTGTTTAAATATAGTGAGTTATAGATGAAACACTGATACAAGGACACATGACTATTTAGGGTTTGCTATTTGTCACTAAGACCAAAGTTATCTGAAATCACAGCAGAATTCAACAGGATCGGGCATTTTAAGAGGCAGGAAACCTTTGCATAAGGCAAAATAAGAGCCTTCCATCCATCACTTCAGGCAGATTTTCCTCTAGTCCTATTACACTAAAACTTCAGAACAATTAATGTGAAGACAAAGATGGTCTTGTTCCTGAAGCTACTTGATACAATTCTTGTACTTCCCTTTAACATCTATTTTATGAATATGGCATGGACAAAGGGTTCTGAGATCTCAGGCATATGATAAAGAGCTGGATATTTCTAGATGTCTTTTGAAAGTTTATCCAGATTCATCCTCTCATTTCCAGTGAATTTTCCTGAATAGCACAAAAAAATGCTGTGACTCCATCACTTCTTGACTGTGGCTGACAACCTCAGGAGCTTTGGAACCCATTATTAAACTCAGCAGTAAAATGCCCTGAGTGACCATTACTTATATATTTAAACAGGAACTAAGGGGAGAACTTGGCTGCAGTTAAACTTGGATTTGTTGACTTTCATTTGTCCAGAAATATTAGAACGTATTACCAAATACATCCTGCCCCAAGTTGCAAAGTAGAAATACAGTCTGCTCTGACTGTCCACTCAAGCAGTTTTATCTGAAACATCCTGTCTTAAAAGAACATTCCGGGTCCTTATACAACACATTGCATTAGGCATAAGCAATCTGCAGCATGTCCTCATACAGAACACTGCCCTCTCTAAGGCTCCAGTACTCCTTGCAAAGTAAATACTACCCTGCAAGTCTCCAGGGAAGGGGTAGCAGGAGACCACCTCCTCCCTCACCACAAGACCAGCTTTTCTTTCCTGATATTCCTGAAGCTATCTTCCTGTGCAGCCTTCTAGTCCTGCAGGAGCAGAGGAACAGAACATCCTTCACTCTCTTCCACTGCTGGTTTCCTCACTAGGTGCAAACACTAGGTGACTCACTGCCAGCAAAAGCTTGGTGGACCTGCCTCAGTTACAGAGCCAGCTAGTAAAGGATGGCTCCAAAATACAGCAGGTACTGCTGAGGCCACTTTGCAGAGTTTCCTGCATAACACAATAAGCTAAACACCTCAGAAAGGGCATACGTTCACATCTAGAAAATACACTCTGGCTCATTGCCAGTTAAGGGCAGTGGGGGGAACTTTATGTGTGTTTATTAAAAACTGCAGTTAGTGTCAGGTGACAGTAAAATTTTAACAGTGTAACTGCAACAAAGAGCCTGGAGGATCAGGAGCAGTTTTATACACTGAGAAATACGCAATTATTTTGGGAGATGGAGTGAAAAATGTGACTGTTATCAACAGGATACGTATTTGGGGATTTCAGGATTATCTAGTTCCTGGTTCCAGGAAACTCTAGGGTTAAATCCAGTTTGAGCACTTCCAAGTGTGAAGAATGCAGGCAGCATCTTCTCTTCAACAGCCTGGTCTTTGAAGGAAGAACGCCTGAGTTCCACAGAAGGATCCTGCAGGTACGTCTGGAAACGCACAAGCCACGAGACTCAATGCAGGACTCTAAGTCAAAGGAACATTTTGATTGTCTGGAAAGGATTAAAAACACAACCTATGTGCTATGGGGGGAATAACTAGAAGGGGCAAAGTGCTGGACTGATAGCAGTTGCCAGTGCTCAGTTTGTTTCAACAGTCATCAGCGCAATGCCCAATGGATCATTGCAGTGCCCAAGAACTTGTTGGAGCCAACAAGGAAATCCAAAGGTGAGATTAGTTCACAGCCACATAAGTTTTGAGGGTTTTTTATAATTTTCAATCTACTTCTCTCTACTTGTAGTATTTACCTGGGATAAATAAATCCATGTTTTCAGCAAACTACTGCTGCTGATGCTGCTGCCTTTTGAAAGGCTGAATCGTGGAATCCTTTCCAGAACTATAAGACGGATCAAATCTATCTGAGCCTGCAGGAGGAAGCATCTCCCTGCCCAACAGAGATGCTGTGTGTTCAAGCAGTACCTTATAAAATCAGAGTGAAAACTGCAGCTTAAACAGCTCTAAGGACAGACATGGAACTGGAAAAGGCAAAGTTTTCTCCCAAAAGAAAGAAACATATATACATCCCAACCATTAAGATCAGTTTCAGTTGCAGAACATGCAACTCCTTTCAATCAGTTTGTGTTGTGCTGTTAAGAAGGAAAGGCACCCAGTCTTTCTTTACAGGATGCAGCAAAAAGCCTTGCTCAGTTCTATAGGCAATCAATGAAAAATCCTGACAGAGCAGAAGAAACAGAATGAACTGGCCATTGCAAAGTCAACACCTGCATTACCATTGCCATCATGGATGTTAACTTGACCTTCAGCTTCATGGTCCATATTCATTCCTTTATAAAGGAGGGGGATAAGGGGGAACAGCAGTAAATTTAAGAACATGTTCTGCCCATGCCCTCCTTGTTCTAGTTTTGCTCTCTCTCTCCATCACCACTTTGGTTCAACAAATCTTTTCAGTTTGCTTTAATAGCACTGCAATTATCATTTATGATTAATCCTACCCACAGTGGAAAGCTGCAATCAGAGTTTCTTGCTGGAGGGGACGTTGTACTTAGTACAGTGTAAAAATTTGTAATGCATGCTGATATGCAATACAAGTCTTGGGGTTCGGTATCAAAAATGAGATATCTGGACTGTTTGGGGCAATAGGGTGAGGTAAAAATGGATCAGGATTTCTGCTTCATCTGGACCCATGAAGCTTTATGTGTTTTTTGAACATTGCTGTTCTGAGCCCATCTACAAGAGGGTCAGATTTTCACCCCCATTTTTAAGGTGTTGATATTTATAGCTTTAGTTATGGTGGGTAAGGCATGAGACAAAAGTTTTCATATGGTGAAGTCTCAGCAGTCCATAAGTTCAAGCATGAGGAAACCAGCAACATCTGGATTACAAGGAAGCTGAAAAGGCAGTGAAGGTGTCAAAGAGAAAGTGCTCACAAGGCAACACTTATCATACACCTAAAAACTTGCTCCCTCATTACTGAGAAAAAATAAATGGAGCTTGTGCTCAGCAGCTACATGAATTAGGAAAATTTTCTTAAAAGGGAGATATAACAGACATTTCACAGAAAATGGTTTATGTTACCTACTGTGGGGAATAAAAGTTGCCTACAATATGCTCATGCTTCATACTAGATCATTGTACAATTTCAGTCCTGTCCAAATATTTAAATAAAAGATTTTAGTGCACAGATATTTCTAAACAGCTTTGGACAATTTCTCCACTGTGCACTGAAGCATAGGAAATTTTTTTCTAGACCAGTTGAAAGACTCGGTAGATAAATCCTAGAGAAAATGTCTGTAGGTGTACCAGTTTAGAAGCATGGGATCTCCAGCTTCCTGGGATGCCTTGAAGCATAAGAGCAATGTGTCTCAGCTTATTAGAGAAGGGAAAATGGAGGAAAAAGCTTGACAGTTTTCTGGCTAGACTTAGCCTATGTGTATTATGCCAAGTCTGCTCTAGAAAATCACTTTAGTAAAAGGCTTCTTTATGTTTCTGAACTAGTTTGGCTTCATGAAATATTAAAGATCAGCCGTCAAAAGGGAACATGTCAGTATGAACATTCCTCTCCCATATAGAAACATCCCACAGTTAAGTGACATGACATTAATGTCACGTTCTTACCCTATTCCTTTCCCATGACTGCCTGCTGCCTGGGCCTTTAGAGCAGTCACAGCCTGGTTTTGAAGGTCTGTTGTTTCCTGAACCTTTGTCTAACACAAGAGAAGTAGAAGTGGAGTAGGACAAGTTTTCTAGCTAAAGTAAATTCTTTCAGTTGATGAGAGCTATGAAATCTGGGACACTACAGTTGTACTGGAACATTTTGGGGGACCAAGCAACACACTGGCAGATGATAGTTAACTTGCATGAGTTCAAACTAATGTACACTGGCAAAACAATCTTAACTTATCCTGTTTTCTCTTGAGTTGCTAATACAAAGGGAGGCCTTCCAGAGGAATAAAGGCAGAGGAATCAACCTGAAAATCACAGTGAAGTTGCCTACTCTCTTCCCACTCACAAGAGTTACCAAAGCAGACAGCTTCCCTCTTTCTTGGCTCTGTCTAGCAAAGCTTAGAAACTATCCACACACAGATATGCAACTTGTAAATCAAACTGTCATCTGAAATACCTAGGTCAACCTTCTCTCTGGAAACAGAGGGAAGAAACCAAGATAATTGAAAACAGATCTAGGAAGATGAGTGGAATCAGAAGGAGGCTGCACAAGAACAAGAAACATTTTTGTCGGTTTTAAAGTAGTCTGTGCACTCTGCCACCACATAAGGCCACATAAAGGGGGCTCAAACAATACCCTTTACTTTCGGTGCCTTTTTCATGCAATGGTTGAAAAGCAGTTGCCTAAGATCAGGAGAGGTTCATTAATGAAGTTAATGACAGAATGCAATGATGATTACACTGATTCTTTTGAAGTAAAGCAAAATGCAGGACTAGAAGCAAATTTTCAAGATGTGAATCAATTTGGCATTACAGACTTCTAGTCTATTAAGAAACTAAAATCTGGTAAAAATAATTCAGATGTGGTACATGGGTTTTGGTATTTAAAAAGGACAGTTTCCACAGAGCGCATTCATACAAATTACATTATCACACACACACAAAGCAGAAGCCAACATCTTCCTCTCATGATTAGAGGTCACCAGCACCCACTACATCTAGAAGTGGTTGTCAGTTTTATAATTAATCTATGCTGACAGATCCATTAATTAGAGCAGATCACAGTGTCCAAGCAATGTAGGTCACAATGTTTTAACAATACCAATACAAAGCAGTCAATGTTTCAAATGACCTCATGCCACAGCCATTTCTTTTGTAAAAAAGGCCTCCACAAAATAAAATCCTTGCACCTTTCTCCCTTTCATGGCAGTCTCCTATCATAAGGAAAGATCAAGCTGAGGGCAGATGTGGGAAAAAGTAATTTACTATGCTAGAAAATGGTAGAGGCAAATGCTGCACTGTCAGTTGCAATTTAATCTTACAAACGGTTTCATTGGAAATTTTATGTATAGCAATAAGATTTCCCTGCTGCACCAAAAATAAATCTGTCCATCCAATTACCAGCAAATTATCAACTGTTAACTTCATTAGTGAACAGTAATTTTTTTCTTATCCCACAGGGGGAAAAGAAGCTAGAAAAATCCTACCCCTACCTGACTTGAGTGCAGTTATAGCGAAATTGTTTTCAATTCATGACTCTTCCTGTGCCCAGAGTGAGTTCCCAGTCACTATAGTGGAGTGACTTTGGAAGTAACACAAAATTGTGGAAATCTGCGATGGCAAAACAAGCTCTGAAAGGAGTAACACTATTGAGTCACATACACATGCAGGTCTCTTCTGGCTGCACTGATGCAAGTTCCTTATGTCACCCTGCAGAGACATCAGCTCTGCATCAGACACAGCTGGCCTGAGGACACAGCTCCCTGCAGCGCAAGGACATGCTCCAACTCCCAACATACACTTGGGCTGCCCTCAAAAGCTCAAAAGGTGAAAGTTTAGTTAGAGCACGCTGGAAGGTAACACACTTGAAATCAAAGCTACAAGTTCTTTATGAACATCTAACCCCTATCTGTTCCATGGGGAAAACAGATATGATTAACTGCAGACTAAGAGACCAAAGCAATCTTTGCACAAGTTTCCACTCATTCCAGGCACTCCAGTTTTGTATGCTTAAATATCAGTTATAAGCTGATATTTTGTCATAAACAAGAAGCTTTTTGGTCCTATGAAACACAGAGGCATCAGCCTGTATATTCTTGATTGCCACCTATTGGCATTTAACATATTGGAGTAAGATTTACAAATATGCACAAAATAGAAACTAGGCAGCTTCAGGTTATCTTTGCTGAAGCACAAAGGGTAAATAACTTTCTAAATCCTAGCTTTTCTTAAGTACTTTTCTTAAGTACTGTGAACAACAAAATGGAATGAAGCTTCACAAAGCCACTACTTTATGACTAATTTAAAATATTACAAACTCAAAACCTGACTTCAGAAAAAATATAAAGATGCCCTTCTAAGGGTTTTTCTTCCCACCAATTATTATCTCATTGACAGAAAAGTCCCTCTTCCTGCTTCATTGTATTAGAAATTTGAAACTTTAAAGCTTTAATCTTAGTTGGAGCTCACTTAAAAGATCTGAAACACAAAGAGGTAGAATAAACAGCACCTAAGACTTTCAGTAGTACTTTTCACCAGAAGATCAAGAGTACCAGGACAAGTCTCCTCCTGCACTGGTAATGCTCACTGAGAAAAATTGGTAATTTCTCTTTGCATCTTAAAGGAAACCAGACTCCTCAACCCTGCTCACGAGATACAGAACTGGACACAAGAAATGGGAATATCTTACCCGAGGCTACCCAGCAAACCAGAGACATGACCAGGACAGAATGCAGGTTATCTCTAATCACTCAACCACAGGACATGTTCCTAACCAGAATCCAGGCTACCTTCCCAGCAGAACGACTTCACGAGTGATGGAGCCAGCCTTGTAGGACCTCTGAAAGTACCTGTCCCCTGCTAGGACACAACTTTGCATGACTGTCACTACAGTCAGCTTTAAGAAGCCAACAGTGGCTTTTCAGAGTTCCAACCTGACCTGTCCTGTGCGTTACATTTATTCAGACAGCTGGTCCCTCCTTTCATTCCACTGCTGTAGTGCTGAATGTCAACAAGGCAATACATTAAGCTTCTCAAAACATAAGGAATGAAATAAGATTATCCAGGTTTTGCAGGTTTTCCAGTAAAACCATGCTTTCTGAACAGGTCTTTTAGGCAATGCTGGAGGGACAAAATAAGAGTGTATTAAGACTATACCAGGTTCATAATTTTGCTAGGGCACCAACTAGGAAATAAATTCAGGAGTTGGAGAAAACAAAAGTCAAAGTCAAGAGAGTGCAGATACACAAGATGAAAACTAATGATTTTTTTAAAATTTTATTTCTTTTAATGAATCAAGACAGTGAGAGTTTTACAAAGTAAGAAAAGGAAATCAGTCTCTATATTAAGCCATTAATCAGAAAAACTCCAACAAGGCCTACAAACTTGAGTCCCTATTAGTAGGTTCCTTCTAACATTACTGTTCAGCCTTAGCACCCAGTTTCAGGTACTTATGGACTTTAATACAAAGTAAAGACTTAAATAGCAACATATGATACTCATAGCTGCACACCTTTACAGAAAAGGATTTGCAAGTTTGAAACCTAGATCACACATTAATTCATTTCAAAATAAAGCACAGTCCTTTGTGGAAGAGAACAACATACTTTGAGATTTGTGCAACCATAAGTGGCCAGTTCTCCTAGTAGCATTTTGAACTGATATCAGCTTTAGTATATATGCCAGGTTTTTTTATGTCTAATGCTTAGGTGTTTCTTTGCCTTTTTATTTAAATCAATTATTTGCTGGTAACCAGCACCAATACTTGACAGAATTTCTAGGAAGAACAAATCTTTATTTTTTAATTTACTTATTTTTAAATGAGTTAAGTAAATCAAGAATCAATACTCCAAAAACATTTTTCCCACTTGAAGACTAAGAATTCTTTTCAGCAGAAACCCAGACCTGAGACAATAGTTTCCTAACACTGCAAAGACCAAAACCAGAAAGCCTACACCATTAGACAACCACCCTTACAAGCTATCTCAATCAAACTCAAAAAACCATCTCATTCTGCCAGAGTAAGAAACTGAAAATATTCTCTCTGTATTTATTTTTCTCCAAATCTCTGCTTTCTACCCAAAAGATTAATTTTTTGAGAGGCAACATGAATGAACAACAATTCCATGCCAGGACAGTATTTTTCTTCTTTAACTGGTGATCAGACTGTACTCCAAACAACAGTCTCCAACAGAAAGGTGCTTAAAAGAAATAAGCCACATTACAAAATTCTAAGTGCCACCCAGGCTATCTGCTGCTTAATGGTGACATTCACACTGCCTGCCAGACAGAACACAGATCAGGACCTTTGTCAAGTCACTGGTCTGAAAACAAGCTTATCATAGATAGGATTAAGACATAAGCATTACATTCAGAACCAGACTTCCTAAAGTTGAGAACAATTTCACCCAGGCTTTGCAATCAGTTCACTTCTACTTCAGAAGAAAGAAAATAAATCATTACTTATTTGCTCCACTTTTATTATTTTCCTGCCAACTTCTCTGTAATCTCATAAGACTCCCTGCATTGTATAACTATCCAAGCCATTCTTCCTTGTCTCTCTTTTCTCAGCAAATCAGATAGAAACTGATGAATCAAACTTCCAAGGGCAAATTCATCTTTGGTACTCAATATTAACCAGCTTCTTTTCAAAGACTAAAGGTTGGAGCATATGCTTACACATATTCTATATCAAAAAAACTAATGACAGTTGATGTTGTAAGGACGGTTTTCATTAATTGCTCTCCTAGCAAGAAAGGAGGAACAGACTTCAATAGTACAATCACCTTACACAAGACTTCTTTGAATAAAAATACAGGAAGGTTATACTCTACAGGCCTCTATATTGAACCATACACATTCAGGCTAAAATCAGGAGTTAGTCAAGTTGTATGACTACCATGGAGAGAGAAGTCTGGAAGCCTCCTATGTGAGCCACAGAAGACAGTATTGACTTACTGTCTTGACTGCAACTGCTTTGAAGAGCTACTAACAGAGGAAACCATGAAGCCAGACACAGTCTCCAATAAAGAGTCTGAGTGACAACAGAATATAACCACTTTAATTAAACATTATGCAAGTAGCTGAATGACACTGCAGTGCACAATTAACTGTAGATTCTCACTTACCTCTTTATTTCATGTTCAGGCAGGGGGCCCTCACTTTACAGAGACAGTCTTGATAATGGCAAAAGACAAAACCAAATAGAGCATAAGGAAAGTGCTCCCAGGTAACAGTGGGGAAACCATAAGGAAAAAAATTAAAAGGCCTCAATTTCTTTCAGCTGCTAAGGGATATATGTCACTCCAGACTGGAGATTGGCTTTATGACATTTCTCTTGGTGAAAACTGCCTGAGTTAGAAACTAAAGGTGTTAGATAATCTCAAGACCACACTGACTTCAGTGAGGTAGGTATGGCTCAACTTAGCACCTGGCTGTGTCAAAATAAGGCTTCATGAAAATCAAACAAAGAGATACAGCTCCACTTGCACAAGCCTCAGCTGTATCCTGCCAGTTCTACTCAACTACTCTGTGACTACTCTCAGGAGTCTCCTCCCCCACAAATACTTTCCTTTGACTAGGTAACCATGCAGTTATTCTAGAAACACAGATCCTACTCAGTCTCTGATCAAAACATCACAGAGAAGATGCAGACAGCTAGATAAGTGTTATACACAACTACATTTTACTGTGCACACACAGTACCCACTGATCTAACACCAGCCATCCTGTTACCTGGCCACAACACAGGCAAAGTCAAACCTGTGCTGCTACAGGGGCAAGGGATTTCACAAGGGGCCCAGGCTCCAGAGAGCTCTTCTGAGGTACCCATATATACATATGTTAAACAAACACTCCCACTCAGACTGGCCTCCAGCCAGCTCTCGAAGTACTGAGACCCAAATGTGTTCATTAACCAATTACAGGATTCTCTGTAAGCTAGAAAGCAAAGAGTACAAGTTTCTCAAGTCCTTCTGCTGTGCTATATATAGAGACCCTCAGGAAAAGCCAAGAAAACCTCTCCTGCCATAAAGTCCTTTAATATATCAAGGCAAGACAAAGGTTGCTATTCATACTCCTGTTAACAGGAAACAGTCCCAAAAGAAAAGTTTTGGTCACATCAGAGTCCTTTGGCAGGCTCAACAAATGATGTCAGGTCTCCTAAGTCCCAGAAGAGTGCTTCTTTTCCAAGAGAGAAGGTCAGGCAATCACCTAAACCCTGTTAACCTCCAAACTATACAGCCAATATCATAATCAGAGCAAAACCAAATCTAAACTCAGAAACAAGCAGTTTCCTTCCTCTGCATTACTACTAAATGAAGCAGGAAGGACTTTTATCCACACATGTATCTGTAGGTGTTGCACACCCAAGTAGAATGTGGAAATGTGGATTCCTTTCTAGTGATTACTTATAGTTTGTTGGGTTGGGGTTTTTTTTGGGGGGGCGAGAAATATTAAACAAAAGTCTAAATTCCAGAAAGATGACATGCTGTTGGATGCTAGTCTGTAAAAGCACAGGAGCATCTGACAGGCTGGGTTCTTAATCTAAATGATCCACATTGACAACTGACAGTCCTTTCAATGAAGAAGCACCTGAGTACTTAATAACAGAGAATTAACAATCTGACAATAGGTAAGGTACTTGCTCAGGCATTAGTAAGGAAACAGAGTGACACCTTACATGAAAAGCTACCTGAATGCCATTTAAACCTGTCAAATTGCAGAAAAATAGAACTTCAAACTGATAAAACCAAGGTTATTCATTATGTGAACTAATGTCTAATTTTCTTAAATTGCATCCATTTTACACAAGTTAAAACAAGAGAGATCTTCTTTCTCCTGTTTGCTGGAGCAAACTACCCAGCATCACCAAGAACTACTATAATGGATTCTCAGATCCTACAGCTAAAAGACACCAAAGCAATCACCCTTTCTAACCTCCTGTAAAACACAGATCATACCAGTCGTTAAATGAAGTCCCTGGTTTGACTAGCGCATGCTGTCAAGGAAGACTGAAATTGCCAGCGGAGAAAAATCCATGACAACCCTTAGTAAAACACTCCAGTGGTTAATTAGCCCCATTCTTTTCAAACACAGCTCTTTCTTCTAGTCTAAATTTGTCCAGCTGCAACTTCCAGCCAGCAGCAATCACAGCACACTTGTCAGCTAGATAGAACATTTCTGGTCTTTATATAGGTACTTATAGACTGGTCAAGCCACCTTTAAACCTCTGCTCAACAAGCTAAAGCAGATTGTGCTCTCAGAGCATGTCACTAAAAGACGTTTTTTCAGACCTTTTAATCATTCTGACATTGCCTCTGATCCCCTCCAATTTATCAGCATCCTTCTAGCACTGTTGAAATGAGAGCCAGGCACACTATCACAAAAGCAATTGCACCAGTGACAAAGGAATTACCTCTAGCCTCTCATTTAAAAATCCCTCGTTTTCACACCCAAAGACCTCATTAATCCTTGTGGTAACTTAGGAACTGGTTATTCAGCAGATGCCTCAAGTCTCTCTCAGCCAAACGGGTCTCCCATTCTGCACCCATGACCTCTTTATTTCCTAGATGCCAAATTTAACTTTAGGCCCTATCAGGAAGCTCCACATTAGCTTGCTTACATTTTCCTATATGGTACTACTGGCTTGGAAACTGGGTATTACAGAATACCATCTTGTTGGCACAAGACTTGGGGGAGCATAACTGCAGACTTTAATCACTAATGATCTGGGGGTTTATTCCACATTCATGTAATTAAAAAGTATTAAACAACAGATCTAGGAACCAAATGCTGCAGGACCTTACTAGAAACACATATGGTCTGCAATGATTCCTTGTTAACCACCATGTTTAGAGACCTGTCGCAGCTGGCCAGTTGGTAATATCATTAGTGTGTGCCATGCTAGTTCTCTATCACTTTTTTCCAAAATGTCCTGTGGTAGCAAGTCAACTGCTTTAGAGATGTCTAGAGAATTTCCTTTAATCAACTAAATTTATCAAAAGAGATATCAAGTTAGTTTGACAGGATCTCTTTCCCATAAACCCAACTTGACTGACATTAATTATATTACTCTTTTTAACTCTTTGCTACTCAAATCCTTTAATCAGCCATTTCATTATTTTGCCCGGGATAAACATCAGATTGACAGGGCTATAATTACCGGATTTGTCTTGTTTTCCCTTTTTATGCATTGGCACAACATTAGGTTTCTTCCAGTCTTCTGGAACCTCACCACAGTTCCAGAAACGAATATCATCAGTGTCACAGAGAGAAAGACATGCCATCATTTTAAAAACTGCTTATGGTTGCACAGGGTAAATTGGCTCCTGCACCTACATACCTGTCACAGGATGTGCATCACGGATCTCACTGAAGCACAACTAAGCCAGGAGCAAACACCAAGAAAGGACAAGTTAAAATACTAGATGGCAGGTGCCTCAATCTAGCACACTTTCAAGGACTCAAATTACCACAACAGCATTTCAAGACTCCTTTGAGAGGAAAGCCCTCCACAGCTGCCTCCTGTCCTGTCCATCCAACAGAAGCAGGGAGAAGACCCCTGAAATGCTGCCCTGCTTTGCATGGTTTGATCAGATACTGCAAATCAGAGCAACTATGAGAACTGTGCACAAGTGAGTACATTTGGGAGAGTGGTAACAATAACTCATTACCGTGAGAGGAGATGCTGTTTGCTGAAGCCTTCTAGGCATGGGCTCTAATTGAAATCAATGCTGAACTCTCAAAGTCAGGAGGTACAGAAGCTTAAAGATGTCAGCAAAATCTAACTCTTAATGAAAAAAAGATTAGACAAGTGGAAACCAGGCTATGAAGGGGCTAGAGGGCCTAGATGGAAGTGATAGTTGATGTAAGAGATGTGGACATGTCAAAGAGTAAGAAACATTGCAAAAGGGCAATAAGGCAGCAGAGGAGAAAGAAGCAGTTAACACGGAAAGAGTGGTGGAGGAGAAAGATATTAAATCGATGGTACCACCGCAAGTCCAGATGCAACTGCTTGAAAGCATGTTTCAACAGTCCCCTCTCAGCCTGCTTCAGTCAGCTTTCACAGCCTTTGCTCAGCGCTGTCAAGTGCCATCCCACTGCACAGAGGGGAACAAATACTACATGCAGCAAGAAAATGAAACAGAGCTTTCAGGGTGGAAACCTGGATCTCCTTACCAGTCACTACAGTCATGTGACTGTATCTGCTCTGCTCTCCAGGGCTGTAACACAACCTGTGTTAACACTGGGCAGAGCCAGAACATTTGGCTCTGACAGAAACAGTAGACAACAAAAGTCTTGTTGGCGGAGGTGCTGTAGGTCAAGCTTCTTATTCGCCTCCTGACACAAGTAGCATGATGCTGCATTGTTCTGAAGAGGGGAAGTCACCACACCAAGAAACTTCATAATTTCAAAGAACCACTCTCATCCTTAAAAGCAACCTTGGGCTTTTAAGATAGATTAAGATGGGGGTTGTGCATTTCCAATCTTATCCCACTGCTTTGCCCAAATTAATTTTGGTAGAAAGAGGCAAAAGGAAGGAATAGCATTTCTGTCTCAGAAAAAAAGCAGGATGCTGAGCAGTGAGGCAGTATGGCAAAAAACCAGAAGAGGGGTATATTTTGAAAGGACATGGATAACTGTAACCTGGCTGCACAAGGCCTTCAACTGCAAGGGTGACAACACTGGCAAGGGAATGCTGGCTCTGCCTCACTTTCATGGCAACAGACACAAGCAAAAAAAAAAAAATTATCATCAATTTACTAGGTTTAGTAAAACTTCATTATGCTATGTTCAAAGCATATTTGCATCTATGTAAAACAATACCAAACTCATTGCAGACCTGGCCAAATTGGCTGGCATCTCAGAAGAGATAACATAGCTAACAGCAACCAAGCTAAAATGTTGGGACTAAATCAAACTGACAATGTCCCTTTAAGGGAACAAGCATACCCAAATAGGTCTATTTTTAAACCACTTTTGCAGAAGGCTGCTGCCATTTCTGACACTGTTACCAGCAGCCAAGACAGCATCTGTGGCAGCAATTTAATGAAGACAGTATAGTGGCAGGATGTTCCTCTACCTCCCTCCCCAGCCTTGTCACAGGAAAAGAGCAGTAAAGAGATTTCAATGAATTTTGTTCCCTAAAAAACTCAAAGCAAAGCAACCAGCATACGGAGCATTCAAATGGAACAACATAGCCATGGCTATACACACTCAGTGCTCTGATCTTTCAGGCAGTGGTGTTATTGTTAGTAAGACAACCTGTGGCTCTAGAATGTCAAAAAAAGAGAGATGCAGCAATTCATCAGTATCTGTAAGAAATGGGGGATTAAATCTACAGCCAGAGCCACAAGGTAGCAGACTTCAACTCCTGGCACAGATTAGTCTCTAGAGGACCTTTCCTCCTCTCCTCTGCTCAAACAAAATTAATTCATTTTTCAGAAAGTCTGTTAGGTGTTAGGGGAAAAAAGAAGAAACAACATTATTCCTTGCAGAGTAACTTAAAAGACATCACAATTTTTCTGTGTTCTTAAACTGATTTTGTTTATGACTTCTGTGGTCATTCCTATACAATACATGGAAACACAAGTCTGAAGAGGAGATGTAACACACCTGGGCAAAGGACCCATTTTAAAATACTTAAGACCATATTAGATGTGCAGGAAAAAACCCTACAAATCCTCTAGTATGAAGTATTTTTCATCTCCCACTAAAGCAACACTAGTGAAGAGTCAATTGATCTAGCTGATTCATGCAGAAGTAAAATCCAAGAGATGCTCCATGCATCAGGAAGGCTGTAGTTTTAGATTAGTAAGTTCATCTGACATAGCTCTTAAAACTTGCTCATTTGCAGCCTGTATTCTCACAAAACAGGGAAACAGATGCTAATTAACAGCCGTGCTTCTGAGAGCTGAGTAGTTACATTGAATATTGGCAACATTCTAGATTTCCACAGTAGGGAATACAGCATTAACTTGGGTCAAGACATCTCTGCAATTCTTCAGATTTCCTTCACATTGTGGAACATGATTTAACAGAGGCACAACCTCCCCAACACTTTCTCTTTTCCCATTAACAAACTTCTAACATCCTTGTGGCACTCTTAGCAAGTGCTTATGCAGCAAAGAACTAGCAGAGAGACATTTAAACTGTTTCAGCTGTCTTTCACACAGTTTTAACACCATGTGATCAGCAAACACTACAGACCACAGCAATCCACAAACTGTAACCATTATCTACTGCAAAACTGCATGGCTACATGGATTGCAACAGTGTAGCACTGAGTTCATAAAGCATCTTCTTCTAACCTTAAAAAGCATAATTTCCAGACCAGAAAGTGCTCCCTTATTCATTAACATCAAAATGTCACTAATGGTGCCACTAGACATCAAGCAGCATTCCTTTTGAGAATCTGGCACATTCTTCACTTCCAGCTTTCAGATGAGTACAGCATTCAGCTGAATAGCTTTTACAACAAATGACATGTCACAGCCTTGACACAAAAATACTTGCACCTTGTCAATCATTCACTCACCATCAAGTTCAAATGCTCATCTTCACAGAGATGAATTTGATCTGCACTGCAGTTAATGTTAAATATGGACTCACAGAGGAGAAGATGAGAGTAAGGAAAAGTACAAAGTAATTGTGGCAAATCAGAGAAAATACCGTGTCATTTGTACATTAAATAGGCAGCTAGGAACTTCTGTAGCATGTAGACATTCAGGCACACGGAACAACAAAAGCCAGGTGTTAGATGACAAGGGTGAAATGTAAGCCGATATGGATGGTCTCCAATCTTAAACTGCTGACCTAGACGTCCCAGCCCAAAGGTTAGCTACTCTTTTATCTATCAAGGTTGTTATACTGCAACCATCACTATAATATAACACAGCCAGTCAGGTACTTTATTGCCAGAGAGAAATCCATGTGTCATTTCCAACACCCCAGTTATTTTTTTGATAGATGCATAAAACAAAGCACTATTGTGCACAGCAAGTTGCCTGTACTAGCCGAGGCATCATTCACTATGCCATTCAAACCAATTCTGTCTGAAATAAAAAAAAAATTGGTAAAAATTAAACATAGGCCTTTTAGAATTGTTCAGGAAAAATAATAGTAACGACTAACTTCAGTACTTAATCTCTCTGGGTCTGTATCACAAAAATAATTCAAATATTTTAAGATGCCTGTGAAGAAAGAGCACAAGCCATCTGAAGACCTAGTCTGGCATTTCAAAAAGACACAAAAGAATTAAATTCAAAAGAGCTGGTTCCTTAATACTTGCAGGTCACTTCAGAAATAACAATCTAAGATACCTGGAATGACAAAGTCGTCTCCACTGAATCCAGATGCTAGTGGAGTTGATTGTAATGCAAGATACAAGCTACAAGAAAGGTCTTGTTTAGTATTACACTCTTCCTGCTTTTCAAAGTCATTTTACAGTTGTCTTAGCCTCATTCTCCTCTCCTCCTGCAGTGGGCTTTACACTGAATGGTATAGTATCTCACAATTGCATTTTTAATGGAGAACTACATTTAATAGAGAAGGCCATTTTCTAGCATAGCACCACTTTGATATGATGTTTTCAACCAGCCTGTTCCCAGACTTTTCCCAGTCCTCCCAAATCACCCAGAGAAGACACTTTAAACATCTGTACATGCTATCTTCCATGGAGATCCTGTTGGGCCACCACACATAGCTAGGACACAATTGAGTTTTTATCAGGCATGTCTCACTCTAGAGTTAAATATTTGGATTTATAATTCCTCTCATTTAGCATTCTGTTTATTTCCTTTTGTCTTGATGCCAAACATCTTTGACAATAACAGATTAAACAAACTGGTCAGTCATCATACATCATCTAAGCTGATATACAACAGTTCTAAGGTTAGGTTCTAATTCTTATAGATTTTAATATCCCATTGAACAGCCCAATGTGATTAACTCAATTTAACTCAATGCTACTCCTTCATTACTTTGAGCTCTTAACTTCCACATGCTAGGTCAGCTGGATTTCTGTCTCCTCTGTTTTCTTTTCATCCTTGTGTCACAGATCAGGCTACTCTATACCGTATTTGCAGTCAAAGACCTCAGAGACTCAATTCAAGAGCAGCAAGCTTCAATAAAGCAATCTCTCCATTTAAAATAGTCCCTCTTTGAATGAAGGTGCTGCTGCTTTAATAAGAACCCCTCCAGTGTGGGGCATTCCCAAGACCCTAGGCAATGGATAACTGGCAGGATGGATAGCCAGGACACACTGGAAGACTGTCACCATGTTCAGAGACAGCAGATAAAAATTACAGAATCATCAAGGTTGGAAAAGACCTCCAAGATCAAGTCCCTTTGACCAAACACCATCCTGCCAACTAAACCATAGCACTAAGTGTCACATCCAGTCATTTCTTGAACATTTCCAGGGATGGTGACTCCACTACCACCTTGGGAACTCCATTCCAATGCTTAGCCACCCTTTCAGTGAAAAAAATTCTTCCCAATATCCAACAAAAACCTCCCCTGGCACAGCTTGAGGCTATGTCCTCATGTCCTGTCACTGGCTGCCTGGGAGAAGAGGCCAACCCCATCTTGCTACAACCCTCCTTTCAGGTAGTTGTAGAGTGTGATAAGATCATCACTGAGCCTTCTCCAGACTAAACAATTCCAGCGCCCTCAGCCCCCTTCCTCATATGACTTATTCCTTAGACTCTCAGAGCAGCCTGCTCTTGTGCCTCTCTCTTTTGGCATTTTGATCCCTTTTCAAGCTACTTTGGGAAGGCTGGAAACACTACACATCCTCTTTTCATAGTGGCCTCTATGCACAGAGCCTTCTTCCTGCTTTACTGTGCCAGTGCAACAAAACCATATTTCCCTTTCTAAGCCCTTTTATCTAAGGAGGGCTCTCAGATATGAACACTGGCAAGAGGGAGAGAAGGAACAAAATAACAAGCACTGGAGCTCTAAAAGCAATGTATTTTTCTGCTGGTTCTAAATAATTTTATTGTATCTCAGATTTTCATCACATTATCTCAAATGGCAGGAACTGGCCCACCACTCACTTTCATAGCACTGCCGTTACTGCAAAGAAGCGTCTCTTTTAATGGTGCCAGGGTTATTGCTCCAACAGAAAAAAAAGGATTGTGGTAGGGTGCCCATTTACCCACTGCTACCTCATTTCATCAGCCATTTATCAACACATTCTTCATTTGGAGAAATAAAATCAATGGTAAGTGGAGCTCTTTCTGTGCATTTAACTTCCCTGGCACGATACAGGTGGTAACACAGCTGAGATCAAACACTTTCATCTTTCCTCCAGAGCCAGCTTGGCTGCAGACTAGCTGCTTCTCAATTAGAGATTGCAATATTTCTGGCAAGGAATATGTGTGCTTTCTGCAGCTCAGGTTTGCCTCACTGTTGCTTTTTTTACTTAAAGAACAATCACCTTCTTCTTACTAGATCGTTCACCTTTTACCCAAGGTCTGTAAGAAATAAAAAGGCCTGGCTCAAGTTATGTATGAGACATAAATCTGTGGAAAACTTTAAGCAGATATGAAGACTGAGATTTTAGAACACTGATTCTGTGTTACAGTTTATAAATCTTGTCACACACTGCAATAAGCATTTCTCTGTTAGTTTCCTGAAGGAGAAGGGTTATAACTGCATTTTGAACAAAGACCACAGAAGCTTCAGGAGATCTCCTGGTTTGTTGCTAAGTAGTTTCTGTACTCTGAACATCATTACTCCACATTAGGATAACAACAGTTCCCTGACAACAATTGCCTTGCACAGTAAATTTTACCAAGTTTAATTTCTTTGAATATCCATGAGGACAACAGAAAAGGAGTGCTACCATTCCAGTGCTTTGCAGGGAGAAAGAGGTACTGCAGTAGCTTGTTCCACTTTCAGAATTCTTTTTCAGTTTCTTGGTTTTATATTTAATATGTAATTTAATAGGTAAAATTAGCTATCCCAGCTCTAGAAAAGTTAGAGAGCCTGGAATCAAAGGGTTAGTAATGACTTATGTTTCCATGGCACCATAAATGAGATCTCTGTTATGGCTTGTAAGAATGGGTGATACAGAAACAAAACCTGAAGAGAAGTCATACCGATACAAACCTTTTCTTTTTGACAGGGCAGAGTATTTTATAATGTAAACCAAGGAACAAGAAAGAACAACTAGAAGTTACTGTCTTTGGCATAAATTCCCCACGATCTCTCTCATGACACTTATTACTTTGTGTGGTTTAATATTGTAGTGGAATACTTCAGATCTTTATCTGCATCCACTCCTCTCTACATCACCTGCAAGGTCCACAGGATGACAGTATGCCACTTTTAATTTATTTAAGCTTCTACACATCTTTGTTTGTTAGTATTTGCTTCAGTTGGTCACTCTTTGCAATTTGTCAGCACTTCACAAGCAGGGATTCCAAATAACTCAGATGCCCAGTTTTCAAGTGTAAAGCCAAATGACCTGTAGTCTCACTCCTGATACTGAGATCAGTAACATTTGGCTGACAGCTAACATACAGATTTACACATACAAGTGTTTAAAACACTACATACTGGAGACACTCCCCCCCTCCAACAATCTTCAGGCTACCTCCTCATCCAGTCATGTACACATTGTGTTTTGCACCTTGTGAATTCCTACTATGCATGTAGCTCAATAAATCAGCACTTATAAATCAGCCACAGCCTCTGTGTTGCATCCATCTTCCCACTCCCTGCCCTGAAATGCTTTGTCAGCAAAGGCTTGAGCTATTGGTTCTGCAGGTGCAGGTAGATCAATATTAAACACACGGCAGTTTAGTCTGCAGTGAATAATTCTAGGTCTGCTCCACCAGTCATTTGAGAGTGCAGGTACCTGGCTGAGATTACCAAAGCACTCAGCACTGACCGAAGTCACCAGTATAACTCTTGTTGAGACCCAGCATACAGGTTCTCCTCTAAGCACTGATTATACTGGCCATGGACAAAAATGTTCCTGAAAGTCAAGGAAGTAGGACCACATTAAAAGAAATACCAGATGGTTCAGAATGAGCCATTGTGTTGCGGTTAACAGCTCTTTCACCTCCTGAAACCCACAAACCTCAGCTCTCCTGAGAACAGGCACATCTTGCCACATCCATACTATGTAAAACTATTTGTCAGCTTAATTTTTAATCTTTCCCACAGAAGAAAAATGGGTACCCAGAACTCTCACTTCACTACCTTTTACTGATATTCAATGCAAAGTGGAATCCAATTTTTCTACACATTTTAGGTTGCACCTTGCCTGACACTCAAGGAAGTAAAATCATGGAATTGTATAAAAGAAAGAAAAAATGCACACCAGAGACCAGGCTGAAGTAGCACAACTTTGCATAAACTGTTTTCATCTCCAAAAACAATCCTGACTGTTAATTCCCTCAACATTTCTTACCAAAGAGCTAGGAAGCGGCTTTGCTGCTGAAGTATCACATGATTTTCAGCAGGGCATCATCATAAGTGGATGAAAAGCAAAGAACTGGGATATGATGGAAAAATAAACATTATCTTTAGTCTACTTGGAAGGGATGTAGAAAAACAACATCAAGGAGGTAGCAGTATTTCAGCCACAGGTATCACAGCTTAGTATATAGACTGACAGAAAACATGGGAGGGCAGCAAGTTGATCCAGGGTGCAAACACAATCAGAGACCATAACTGATGCTTCAGATGGAGGAAGCTGCCAGCATTTTAAAAAAAAAAAAACAAACCACAACAACAATAAAACAAAAAACCCCCACACTCACAAAAACAGTGTCATCATACACTACCTGCCCAGCTGAGCTGTGTGGACGGGCAATAAAAATAATTCATACTGCAAACTTAGCACCTCTGTCAGGGAAGTATGCCTATCATGGAGTGTCGCGACATACTACAAACAAAGCCTTTCACAGCTTTCAATTGACAGGTAAATCAAGCACAAGAATGATTTCCTTCCCTCCTGCATCACCACTGAAATGCAGTCTCCTGCAGAGCAAAACACTGAAGAGATTTAACAGCAAAAATGTAACATCACACTGTAGATAGTACAAAGGAAGCCACAAAGGTAGGTGAACTAAGGAAACAGTCTATAGCTGGAAAATAGCCAGGTACTGGCAATAATCCTGGTTGCACACAGTGATGGGAATACCATTGGTTAATGGCCACTTAAGTCTTTGCCTTAGAAACTCACCTAGGAGCAACTCCACCAGTTAAAATAAAAAGAACAAGTCACTCAAGTCACCTAATAAAGCATCACCCCATCTTCTGCAGCATCCAAGCTTTCTGCATTCAAGTGCTCACCTGAGCATCCTCAAGATCTTGCCAATCACAACCTGAGTGCAGCTTTCAGAAGCAAGGTACAGGGAGGCTCCAGACTTCCATGACAGACTGTTCTATGCTGTCAGTAGGTTACCGTGAATACTCTGTCAGACTGGATCCTTGCTCTGGACCATGGTGTCATGGTTTAAACTCAGGCAGCAACCAAGCCTCAACAGCCTTTCATTCACTCTCCCACCAGCAGGATCAGGGAGAGAATCAAAAGGGTAAAAGCCAGAAAACTTGTGAATTGAGATAAAGACAGTTTAATAGGAAAAGCAAAAGCCACACATGCAAGCAAAGCAAAGCAAGGAATTAATTCACTGCTTCCCATGGGCAGGCAGCCGTTCAGCCATCTCCAGGAGAGCGGGGCCCCATCACATGTAATGGTGACTTGGGAAGACAAACACCATCACTCCAAACACGTCCCCACTTCCTCTCCATGATCCCACTGGTGGGGAAGTGAGCGAGCAGCTGCATGGTACTTGGTTGCTGGCTAGGCTTAAACCACAACACAAGGGCACATTTTTACAGCCTCCAGTATGAAATATGCAGGCTATTACATTTACATACAGCCTTCAGGTTCCAGCTGCTTTAGGAACAAGACAATAGTCCATGGAGAATGCCTCTCTGCTCTTTCCTCTTGTTCTTTTGCATACCCTTGAGCTGCTTTGCTTTTAGCCAAATGCCAAAGATACCAGGTTTTCATCCTCCATGACAGCACTCTACCCGACAGGGAAACACATCAAAGCTGTCAGTCCTACATGCACATCACCATTTACTGAGAAATTGCCCTGTCCTATCACCCACCCACCCCTCAACAGATAAGCAACTTCACCACGTGTCAGTCTTCAGTACGAAATGGAAAAGCCTGCAGCCAAAGCAACAGCTGCCACAGTCGATTTAGCCATTGGTAAAAACAGAAGTGAGGGAGAGAGAAGCCCACTGAAACTTTGTAGTCTCTGCTGTTATTTTTATTACAGAAGACCTTGATCAACACCATTTCAGATAGAATACCTATAAACATTAAGACTCTGGATCAGAGTAAAGTCCCAATACAGGAGACTTGCAAGAGAACTAGCATTTCTGTTTCTATGACCCATTAACACAGTGACCACATGACTAAGGTCACAAGGGGAAAACCAGGATTTGTGTCTCCTGTGACACTGATCAGCACCAGACTAGGGAATAAGGGGCCATTCACATGCAAGGACTCCAGCATCCCAAAAGAAGCCTCTAAGAATGAAATTCAATGAGCAAGCCTCAAAACTGTCAAAATCAAACTCTCATGCTAATTCTCCTAAGCTGCTCCCAGGCCCTGAAATGGCTTCATTATCTATGTGGAATGGTGTAGTAGAGGTGAAGACTGAACACCAGACCCACAGCACACATTCATACCAGACAATCCAGCAGCAACTTTCCTTCTCTTGACCTTTTACTAAGCCTTCAGCAGAAAACTCTGCACAAGATCTCAAGCCCCAGGCTGTAAGCAGTGTCTTGGTAGGATGGTTTTTTGTTTGGTCATTTTCCTCCTGTTGGACCATAATTTCTACTCACAGATGATGCAAGGGGGAGACAAAGAAAGAACTAAGAGAAGCTATAAGCCTTTTGTCTACTCCATTAGCACCAAAGAAGTGCTCCTATATTCCAAGATGCTGCTGAAATTACATAAATTCACAGTCCTCTCTGCCTTGCAGGATGCATTTCCCCTGCCCTCCAAGCATATCTGTGTTTGTACTACTGTGGCAAGTAATGGCTCCAACCAGAGGAGGACTCCATGATGCCAAATGCAGCACAGCTACAGTAAAGAAAGAGCTCCTACCCTCAAAAGCAGTCATAATTTAAAACAATGTGAAATGAGGGGGATGAACCAAATACAGAGGACAAGGTAAAAGGATGGGAAAGCTATTATATGGATAGGACTTTTAATTGACTGCCTCTACTCCCCCTCCTGTTTTTTACCGAGTTTAGCTGCCCACAACCAACACATCATAAAGACTAAAACCATGAATTGGAGTTTGAGGCCTTCTTTTGGTCCAGAAAAGGGCAGAAATATAACAAAGAGCTACCTTAATGCAGGGAAATTCAGCTGTTCCCATGCTCTTTTAAGCAAGTAATTACAAGTGATTGGGTGATTCTCTAGAGGTGTGTTAGGGGAGGCAGGGATTTAAATGCTGCTCTGAATTTTACAACAGGGGAAGGTGCTTATCTACCCTGACCTGGCCTTGCTTTTTATGACTGGCTTATTCCATTCTCAGATGCCTAAAAAGGATAAGAAAGAACAAGAAAGTGTGGGAGTACACTTCTTTTATCCCTGCCTGAAGCAAAGAGAATGTTTAATTTATAGCATGCCCACTACACACCCCTCCACAGCTTGTATCACTCAGAATCTACAGCAGAAGGACATGACATTTCTCCAGATTGCAATATGTCCATTCATTTTCAGATACCAGTACTGCTGCTTAGGATAACTACTGCACACCAGGAAATTACTAGGGAGGAAAAAAAAGAAAGAAAAAACAAAACAGCCATGTGCCAAGAGAAAAGGGGACGCATGTGCCAAGCTCTCTTCCAAGAAGATTATGCTAGAAAACTAAGCAGTGATCTGAAAGGATAACTTCAGATGAATAGACTCATATGCAGCCCATGTACTTAGCCCGTATGCCAACTGCCAATATAGCACAGCTCTGCTATTCATCCCATCTGATTGTAAAAGGGTGGGAGTTGGAAGCTTTGCACTGCCAAAATGCCAGCCACTAGCCAAAAGGTACATTTGGTTGCTTGTCAGTGCAGCAGATGTGAAATGGGCAGCCTTTCCCTTCTCTGACCTCCTCAAGGACAGCAAAAGCAGAAAACAAGCTCCAGAAAAGAAAGGAGATCAGCAAAACTAACTGATTTTCTGAAAGTTCTGCATTTTGGCACTATTCCCACATCATGGGGTTTTTTTCCAGCAGAAATTTGTCAAGAAAAAAATAATCCCCCTAATATTTATCTCTTGTATAAGAAAATCCAGGGAGCTGAGGACATTCAGATTAAACAAAAAAGGAGAGAGTTACCAATAACAGCAAGGAGAGCTTGTGCTGACAGGATTAAGAGGAACGCTGACCAGCATGAGGGAACATACAGGACTGAGACACCACAGAACCATAAGCCCATATGAAATCTCTCTGTTTTCTCTTACAAATACCCTGCTTACTCACTGCCTTTTGAAGCACTAAAACATGTAATGGGGTATCCCATATCCAGAGGCACTTTTTTAAAAAATTCAATAATCTTTTAAGTACTGGGGAGAGAAGTTGCTCCACCTCGCTGTGCAGCATGGAAGAAAACTACTGTGACCATAAATACAGAAGGAGATGGTAGGAGGAAAGGAGTTTCACTGCATGACTCCAGTTGAATCAGTGCTGGGTAGAAATCAGGTGCAAACAGGCCAGCTAGATGTCTGTATGTAACGATTCTACCCTTAGGAGATATTCCTCTAAATAAATATATGACAAAAAAGCAATCTTGCTGCTTAACACAACAATAAATATCTGCCCAATCCTACCACACCATAAAACAGACAAAAGAGGGAGTTAACTGCAGCAGCTAGGCAGATTCCATGCAAAACAGAGACAGGAGAGATTTGAGCAGATGTACAGAGGAGGGGCTTCACAGAGTTACCATCCTGAAGGGGAAAGGACGCTTTGCTTCTTGGTATGCTTTCCATCTTCTAGGAACTCCACCAAAAAACTGACAAGCCAAAGATACTCAGTTTGAGCCTTAAAAAGGCTGAGATTTTTACATCTGCCTGTTAGGAAGAACTCCTGTATTACATATAATTCTAAGCAAGCTCATTGGATAAATCCATGGGTGATAAGCTTTTTAAAAGTTACTCATTTAATTAGCCATTGCATTTTCAAATTGGGAACTGCATTTAAAGCCACTGGGACACTGAAGTTATTAAAAGTAGGGTTTATTTACAGAGCCATTCTTAGCAGCATATTTAGTTAATAAAATCTAGGTAAATTGTATGTGCTATTAATAAGCTTATTAAAACAGTTAACCCAAGCACATTTCTTACTTAATACAGTAATCCATAACCTTCTCAGAGAATCTCTCCTTCCCTGTTCAAGGGAATTCACAGGGACCAAACTCCTATTTTTAAATTCAGGCTATAAGCGAGATACTCATAAAAGGTTAATTTGAACAACCAATGTTTTAACACGTTCTATCCAATCAGAATAATAAGATCTTTAACAACATGCTCCACTTAGTCACAACTCCAAAAAAAAAAAAAAGCTCTTCTGTTATCCTATTACTGCCAGGAAATGATGGAATTTCACCTTAGCAAGTCTGCAATACAGTAATAAAGATCAGATGGAAACATCTCTATACACAGAACACACTTGTATCTACAAAAACACCACCACCACCTCCAGCTGGAAATGCCAGGGGACACTAGGAACCAATTGTCTCAATGATGAACTAGGTTTCTCAATTACTATATTGTTATTATGTTCTCTCAATTACACATAAATATCTATGAGATTTCTCAAGTATTCCCAAAGGGAATTAACAATATTCTTACTATATTCCATTTCCCTTTCCAGCCTAGAGAAGATGCAAGGTAATAATGTGTCACAGTTACATGCACACATGCAAGTCAAGGATGAACTAGATGTGTTCCACTGATCAAAGAGAAAGACAAGCCTTTCTCCCCTAGCCTTCTCCCTATGAAGATTCATAGCCTTCCATCTCTTCTGCCACTAGTTTCTCTACCTGCCATCTCTACACAGAAGTAGGACAACTCAAAAAACTTTCCAGTTCCTGAGATTCTGTTTCTTATAACAATATTTCAGTAACTAATGTCTATCCTTTCTTCAAGCTTCCAAAATTCACAAATGCTTCAGTCATTCACTCCATGCAATATGAGATATTTAAAACTCCGACACCTACATTTGATCTAATAATACAGAGTCAGAAAGCAATGGGCATTTACAGAGCACAATTCATCTTCACAGATTTTTGGCTATCTACCTTAATATGTGTTGTGCATCCAGAAACATCTGTTTCTCTGTGCCGATGATATACAAAAGTCTAGTCAGATGCAGGTGGCTAAAAATATTAAGCTGAACCCCTTAAATTCAGATTTACAGAGCATTTATTCAGAGAAATACAGTAGGTGAACCAAAGACACAAAATTAATAATTTCTTGAATGGTACCAGAAGTACACTTGCAAATAATATTTTAAAACCTCATACTAATTTCCCAACTCAACTTACTTGTCACAGTTGCACAGTTTTTCAGGTCACCTCAGAGCCAAAGTGAAGGGTACCCTTTTGCTGTCTTGCACACAAATTTTCTTGCATCTCCCATAAACAAGTGCAGTCCTCAGTCCTCATTTTCAGGCCCTCCTCTAACTGAGTTTGATCAGATGATCAAACACAGTTCACTGCTTCAGTATCTGTTCCCATAGTGCAGGCTTGAAAACACCAATAGCCCTTTCTTTACCTGAGACGGTATCTTGTGAACAATTCATTCCTGATCATTCTGCATCAGGTCCAAGATTTTTTTCACCCACCACCCACTGTGTTACATTAAAATAGACAAAAAGGGAAACAAGTTCCATAGTCTAAATGGCCTTCACAATCTCAAAAGGAAGGGAGGTGATGTGGAGATGAGGGAGGGCAGAGCAAGCCCAACCACCAAGAGTTCTGTTGCACACAATCATAACCAACTAATGATGAAAGTTAAGATTTTGTCTTTACAAACACCTAGGAGGAACTGAACAATGCTAATGCTGTGTACTGATTTAATAGACAAATTCCTTTATAATGGCAGAAAGTAGTGGGAGGAAGCAAGATTTTTCACTTTTGTCTTCCTACAATTACCATTTGTATTGCTCAGGGTTTGGTTTGTACTGAGGATGCTTTACAATACTTCACTCGGACACTACTGTTCCTTAGGAATGGATTCTGAAAAGACCATTTTGCTACCTCCTGGGTTCAAGGCTTTAAAAATGGGTTACACCAAGGAAAACAGAAGTGAAGGATAACTTGCTGTAGTACTACAGTACCAAACACCAGAAAAGAGCAGCTTAGCCAGCGTTTGATGTGCTTTAGTGAAAAAACAGAACAATATATGGCATCAGCCTGCAATACCAGCAAGCAGTATTCTCTGCCAGAGACTCAGGAGGACCTGATGTGTATAGTCAAATATTTTACGTGTATTAATGCCTAACAAAAGCTCTTAGCATTGTCCATGTGAAGCCAAAGCTTCTAAGGCTCCAGGGAATCCCCAGGTACTCCTGGATTCTCACACTCCGTCAGACTCTGTGTGGTGACAAGAACAGTCCTTCAATGCCTGCACACCTTATAGCTTTGTAGCTTTCTCCTTCAACTCAGTGAAGAAGAAATCACCTTCTAGTGAAAGATTCCCTGCCTGTAGTAGAAGGTTCCCTGTCCGTGGCTAGGGGTTGGAACTAGATGATCTTTAAGGTCCCTTCCAGCTCAAACCATTCTATGATGACCTTACATGCATGTTCTCAGAAGATATAACTTCTTTCAAAGCATCTAGATTGCTCCTCATTTTTCACTTTCATTAAGAACACACCAGTTGTCACTTTTGGGCTTTAATACAGGAAATAGGTCTGATCCAACGTAACAGAGACAGGCTTTCAAGCATGGTGAATATTTGGGTCTTCAAGTTTATTTCAGCACCAGAAGACCCACTTCATGGTCAAAAACCATGGAAAAGGTAGAGAACTGGGGAGGAGCAGTCAGCCTCATGTTCACTAGAATTGTTATGGGACATACAACACTTGGTTCATTATGCCACTTGCCCTTTTTAAGGCCAAGCTGATTGCACAATAAACACCAAGTCCAGGTTTCATGCCTTATTTTATGTATACAAAAACTCTATGGGTGCATAAACATCAAAAAGCTAAACAGGCCATGAAGGAGACTGCAACAAGGCTGGAAGAGTTACTAAACCCCATTTGGTCACAGAAATTGTCTCTGCCTTGGAATGAGACAAACAACTTTGATTTTCCAAAAGGCGTTTCATCAGGAAAGTGTATGTAATTACCCAAGCTCTCCAAAGCATCAAGACAGACGACCAGCTGCATACCTATCCTCCTCCTGGCCTAGCTCCCAAGTACTCTGGCATTTCCCACTGTTGCCTACATGAATGTGACTGAAGACAAAGGCAAACTGCATTAAGGCTTCTGGCAGTTGGGTAGCACTTCATGTTTTAAGGATCACAGCCTAGGATTCAGTTACAACAGTAACTGTTTACAACATGCTACAAATACCCTGTTAGGAAACATAACAGCTCCAAACTGCTCTGTACTGTGAAATATGTCAGCAGAGCTTTGCCAGGGTACAGCCATGTTAAGTATTCTGCATATCTTTGAAATCCAAATGTTCGTGCCACCAAATCTGACTAACCTCTCACATACACTTCCTGGATAGGAAACTGAAGGTGGCTAGATTAATTTCTAAATTTCTATTTGGTTTGGGGGGTTTTTTTGGTTGGTGTTGTCTTTTTGGTTTGTCTTTTTTTGGGGTTTTTTGGGGGGTTTGGGCAGGGGATTATTTCAAATAAAAATAGTGTTTACTGTTCTGCATCATTTGCTTCTGTCTTTCTAAAACAGGACATGTGAAAATCCAGAGGCAGTAAGAGCAGCTTCTCTTCAGTGATATGATGTGACCAAAACTTCCATACAGCTTCTCCAAGTTACCTGTTACTTCTGTAGCCTCATTCAGAAAATCACTTGCCTCTTTTTAAGGAAAGAGCACTTACAATAATAAGGATCTACTGCCCTTGTTACAGCTTTAATTTAATTTAATTGCCCAATTACAGCTGCTCCCATTTTCACAAGAGACTATATTATTTGAATTATCCCTCTGCCTAGCAGAGTCTTTACTGACATCAAGCAGGTACAGTGTAATTTATTTCAGATAAAAATGAAGGGAGAAACAAAGTAAAGCTCTCAGGAAAGAGCACAGCACGACAGCATTTCCTCTCTGTGGCAAAATGTAGCAACTTCAAGAACAAAATGGCACCAGAAACCATCTTTAAAAAACACCCGAAGGTATGGAGGGCAGAGGGAGAACGAAAAAATAAAAGTACTAAAAGACTAGCAGTTCTACAGCTGTATTTGGAATAAGAGACTACCCACAAAAGGAATGCAAGGTGAAAAGGACTATAGAGAACACGAAGTGCAAAGGGAAGACTGTGAACTAAATTTCTTCCAGATATTTCTTCAAAGAGCATGGCAAATTCAGGAACAGATTCCATCGCAATTGTGCAATGCAACCCAAAAGAGCTAACTGTTGTCCAGGGATATTTATGATGCTTTATACAGGGAGGCTATTATCCCTTGGAATGGACTACAGAAGAATCATTTTGCTACTTCACAGGTCCAAAGCTCTAAAAATCTGTGTTACACTACGGAGAGTAAAAGTGAAGTATGCAGAAGTGATCAAAAGAGAACAGGCAGGTTTTATAGCCTGCAGGGGAAACAACTGATCATATATTCTTCCTATGACAAACAACTGAGAAAGTAATTGAGAGCCTAGCAAAAACCAATGTTGTTACCTCAGCATTATTGATTTTCGGCAGACATCTTAATCTAACACATGACAAAACTTTGGTCATTCCAGTAAGATACAGCTTTCAAGGAAAAATGATATTTATAAAGGTAGTTTATGGTTCAGTTAGAGATTCTTATGAAGTCAAGCTCAGGCTATAAAAGAATGGAAATAAAAGGACTTCTTAAAAACAAAATGGATAGAAAGTTCGATTAAAAGGTGAAAATATGATTCAAGTATACTAAAGCAGATGAATCTTCTGATCTTCAAAACACTAAAAGGAGGTGGTAAAAACATAAATTTAAAATACTATACTAAGAAAGCCTTATTCTTATCAAAGGGATGAGCGGCACTGAAGATTCACAGTTCACCTGTTAGGCATTCTTTAAAAAATTTCTTGCAGAACTTAACAGAAATGTTCCCACTGTTTATAGTAAAAGAAACTGGGGTTATTTACATATAAATATATAAAAAATGAAGCCATAACAGGACAAAAAGATGAAAGTCCATATAGTCCTTTGTTAACGTTCAAACTCAAAGAAATTCAACAGTAAAGAAATAAAAATTATTAATATTAAAGAGCAAAACCTCATAAAAATACAATAAACATCTTATAAATGTAGAAAGAAAAAAATTCTTTTAGTTCATGGCAATTACAAAGACTGCATCTTCAATTTTAAAAAATAGGCAGGAAAATAAAGGGAGCATTGCACACAGTTAAAAAAATTCCTTCCTACCTTCCCTGTGTTTCCTCCTACAAGCAATCTGCCCTTTACAATCTCAGACACCATTCTCTGCACATCTCACTCTCCTGTTTACTGGGGATATCTGAGCCATTCCCCCCGCTTTGGCTTTTCAGCCTGCAGGGGGTAATGCACCACTCATGGAGTTTCAGGTGATGACACTAATTGGGCTCTCTCTTCAGCAGATGTTTTCTACCTGCTAAGTCAGTACTGCCTTCTTCCCAGCTGCATCACATTAGCAAACCACAGCTGATTAACATAGATGGCCCCTTCTCCGTTCTGTCCAACTGACAAATAGTCTACAAAGAATTCTTGATTTTAAGTCCCAAAGTTAACAGCCAAGCAGTTTTTACATGCTTGGGACAAATCCTTAGTTGCAAAATGAAATCTGACCTAGAGCTCTCTAGAAATCAGGCCTAGTGAGATGGCCCTTCATCATTCTTTAATATGCTTGGGGTAGGCTGTCTAATAACAACCCAGTCCTGCACCTCTCCTGCCATTGTGCTGCTGCTGTTGCTTTTGTGCACTCTTGGACAAACACCCTTAAGGGAAGGAAAAAAGCACTCGCTTCTAAAAGTACTCTTTATTTTTGATATCCATTCACATGGCTAGTATGAAACAAAGCAAGCCTGCTGGGCTTTGACATAGATTTTTTTCAGACATCAAAAAAGAGAGGCAAAATATATAGGCATGGGAGAGCCTGGTTAATGAGGTGTCACAACTGTGGTTGATTTGTTCACTGCTCCTTTAATTTTATTATGTGTATCAGAATGATAAGGACCAACATTTATCATACTTTGTTTATGCACTGTACAGTTTAAGGCTTAAGTGGAGCAGCATCTTGAGATTACAACAGGCTTTGCAAGTGAAGAAGAATGCTCCACTCAAGTTGTCTATTTCAATCACATGGGGACCATTTGTAGGAGCAAATTAATGCTAAGCTTTATTCCTCAGTACTAAACACCCACTGTCCATGCAGTTGTCCCAAGTGCGAGGCTGGACTATGACCTGGAAGGAGATCATTCAGAAAACTCCTGTTTTGAGGAATTCAATGTGCCTCTGATCCATGTACTTTGACTGCAAACTCTCTTTGTCAGGAGAACTGCTTCTATCATTGGATCTGTCAAGCTGAGCCATTGAACAAGCCATTTCACTGGGTCTCCCCAGTCAAGCTCAATTTGAGCTTTACAGTCCTTGATACTTGTGGGATATTGTCATAGAAGCCATTAACGTACTTTGCACTGGGAATTATGCTGCTTGGCAGGGGCTATCTCTCCTCACGATACCTGCATGTCCAAAGCTGAACCTAGTCTTGTAACGAGATTGCAAAAAGTACTCATATATATTCAAAATGTTGGCCTGTAAGCCAGTAAGGCCTGAAAATATTTACCAGTATGTCAAAATGCTTCTAGCTGAAAACCATTTCTAAACCATTTGCTGTTTGCAAGTTTAATGGCTTAAGGCTTATGGGCTCATGAATCACCAGCTTTCTTAGCAGCAGCATTTGAAATGTTGATATCTTAGCCTTGAAATAGATGTGAAGGTACCACAGCCTTTACAAGCTGTTATCGAAAGACATACTTTAAAAGCTCCCACAAAAGACTGAATGCAATAAAAGTAGCTGAGCAGGATGAAAGTAACTGAACCAACTTAGTTAAAGTCATTGTTCATGTCTGTGGTCCATTTCAGTGATTACCCTCCAGCTGGACAATGAATCATACTAAAGGAAGCTTTGCTACTTACAGTTTGTCTGACAAAAAGTCCAGATGACTTTAGAAGCAATTATGAATATTTGGAAACTATTAGTCTTATTTCAAATTACTAAATTCAACTGTTAAAAAAAATTTTGGAGAGCAATTCCATTTATCACGAATTTAAAAAAAAAAAAAAAAAGGTACCATTCTTTAAACCAAGATTTTCAGTTGAGAAGATGAATGAACATTCACAGCAAAAAAACTGCTATAACAGATATGTGTGGAATGAGTATCTCTAAAGTCAAGGAGCTTATGCTGGTAAATGGCATACCCTGCTTTACAGAACTGCCAAATGAAATGTTAGGCATAATACTAGAGAGATAACAGGGATGAAACAGACAAATACACAGCAAAACCAATTAGAAGAAATAAGAAATCTCAATCTTGAATAAAATAATAATTTCATATACAGTCCTCTAAAATACATCATCAAGTGATTTATCTAGGTCTTGCAAGAAGATACACACTGTGGAGTGTAAAATTATAACATATACACATTTTTCATCTATAACACCCAAGACAGATGAATGAACACATAAATATGGTAAATAAATTCTGTTTCAATTTTAAACAAAGATATTATTAAAAACTATTAAATACAATCAAATGCTTTGGGTTTGCTTATTTGTGAATATCTTAAAAGGTAAGGAATTCATGGCTTGATGTCTTTTCTGAGTATCTGGCTCAATCTATGCACGCATTCATCCACAATGTCAGTGCAGACAACTTGCAAATATGCCTCTTCCCTCCTATTTTCTTGAACTGGATTAAAATCCCAATCTGTATCAAACGTTTCTCTGAGGATGGCTAAGATCAGGTCGGCCTCAGCTCTACAAACTTTTTGCTCCATCAATATAGATAAAAATTACTGTTTTGACTATCACTCAACCCATAACTCTTCATTATCAACCCTCATTTCACTCCAAACCCTCACACTCAACTACGCAAAAACAAGCAGAAATATTTTGACATATTTCCAAGATTGTATGTTCATCTTCACAACTAAAAACTTTCGTCTAATGTCTCATTACCTTGCTTACTACAACTTCTTTCCCCAGCTCTCATCTCATTCAAGTCCCATTCACCCAGAATTTCAACCCAATCAGCATTTTCAGCAATTAATCTGACCATATGAATGCATGAATGCATTCTTCATTGGTTTTTCCTTGTATTTGGGCTTTTACTCATTCTGCACTCATATTTGAGGTAAAATTTTAAACACCTCCAAACTTCATTTTCCTTCCTCCTGATCACTCCTTAAAACTTTACTCTGATTTCTCTTAAGAAATTTGAGTTAGGTTACTGTGAAGCACACTGCTCAATACAATCCAATTCCTTACACTTCCTGTCCATAACCATGGTTTTACATTCTCATTGTAAGCTTTTGAGGACAAAGACGGCTATCTTCTCTTTCAGCTGTACATAAGCTTCAAACATTTTGCAACTTTACTCACTAAACTAAATGCATGTAGCATTTATACTTGCTTTTCAACATTTTATGCAAATGTTGACATGTTTCAGAGGACTGTGTGACTGCTATCCTCATTGTAAAGAGAGGAGAACAATGTGCAGATAACTAAGATTTTAAGTAAGCAGCATTTAAATTATGCTTGAAGCCACACCAGCAACATTGCAGCCCGAATGAAGCAGACATAACATGTAACTCCACTGAACACTTTCCAATGTCAATTCAACAAATGTGTAGGGCTTATTTCCAATGAGTTGTGCTGTTCAAACATGTCTATACACACTTCCTTTGGGGTACCTGTGATACATAGTGATTTTCCACCACAGAGCAAGTATGATTTTAGAAAGAGTCATCTACACCCACTGTGGTCCACATCTATACCCTGGCTGTCCACACTGGACAGTGGCTGAAACCCCCACAGATTTCACTTCTTTTTAGTGCCGCAGTAAGACAATCAAGATGCTCATATATTACTCTTTACCACCACCTTGGAGCAGGCCACAGAACATCACCTGGGAGGCACAGCCTGCCAGAACAGGTTGAGTTCAGGTAATTGGCACATGGAAGAGTGAAGAGGGAAACAAAAAGAAAAACAACAGAAAATAATGTAAATTATGAGGACAGTGAAAGGAAACAGCTTCTTTTACTCAAGGCAAGTAATTTAGCATTTTACAGCAGTGCCTCAGTTACTAGGCACATGTAAAAATAGTTGCAAATGAAAGGCAAGAACCCGGAAGTGAGATGACAGCCTTATCAGTAGGCTACTGCTTTGCCAATCCCATTTCTACAATAAGTCTACACAGATAGATGATACTGGGGTAGATGGTGTGCAACATTCTCACAACAGAAAAACATTCCTGGAAGGAAGGTTCCAGGAGAAGAACAGACTACTGCATATATCAATTACCTAGTGACTGTAAAACCTTGACTAGATTATCAATATGAATAAAGTGAGGATTTGTACACCCTGAGGTCAACCACTATCCTGTCTGTCCTACTCCATATGTTTTACAAATGCGATCATGTTCTGGCTCCAGCCTGAATATGCTGCCAAAACCCTCCTACCCTTTCAAGAATGCAGTTCCAGAGAGAAGGCACTTTCAGGCACAGCAAATATGCCTACTGACTACAGCACTGGGAGCAATCCCTATCTCCCAGGAAATCTGTACAACTGGACTGACCTTACAGATATAGGGAGCAGTGGGGTTTGTATCCAAGCCCATATTACACTTTTATCTCTAGGTAGCCTTCACCTTACTTAGCACAAGTAGTAGGCAGAAATCTACCAAAATGTTTAAATGCTCAGGTAGCCACAGCACACTGCAAGCATGCATCTAACAAATCTGTTAATCAAAGTTTCCTGTTCAGTATATATCACAGAGTTACGTAAACTGAAAACGGAAATGGCTCAAAGAAAAGCTGATGGCTCCATTCTATCCAGCTGGAAGATTTTAACTCTTTTGATCACCCCCCCCAAAAAGTATTTTATCATATCTTAGATATCTGAAAATCAACTTCCTTGTCTAAAGGAAACAACACGTTGTCCAGTACAGTGATATAGTAAAACACCTGACACTGCCAGCAAAGGTAAGCTATTACTGATTAACAGCTTGGGTGTGGGAGGAATTTCAGAAATACATTTAAGTATGTTAGCAATTCAGTTCACCAATTCTCTTGGACCTTTCAGAAACTTGAAGTTCCCAGACATGTCCAAATGGGGCATCTCGTTGAGTCGAGAGATCAACACAACACTGGAAGCTTGCACACTTAGTGTGTTTCATTGAACAGAGCAACCCACAGTTCCTCTCTCCCTTGTGCTGCAGTTGTAGAGAAGAATCACTAGATGGAGCCGCACAGTCACAAATCTGATTTATGGCCGCTGAAAGAGTTGCTGCCTCCTACAGTTGTTTGGCCTAAAACTGACACATTCCAGCGCATCCTGATAACTCATCTTCTGCAAGACGGGATGAAATGCTCTCATTTACAAAAGCAAAATGTACACAGAGAAAGTGACGAGATACTGAAGGGAAAAAAGTCACCAAGAAACCAACAACACTCAGAGCTTTCAAAATCAAATAAATTTTAGAAGTGAACTGAAAGTTATTTTATCTGCCAAGACAGATTATGTCTTACTTTGTTCTGCAAATCAGAAATCACAGCAGACTCCCTAGTGAGTGGCACGATCAGTTGCTACAAAAGAAATACAAGAGCTCTGGGCTCAAGTCTTTGTAAATAAGCTCTAACACACACTAAAAATGCAGTGATAGGCAAACCCATTTCCCATAAATACCCTGGTGATATACTTAATCCGACACTTAGGATGTACTTAAAAAAGAATCTTTTTCTTCTAACTGCACTGACATTCATTTTGCTAGCATAGGGAAATAGTTGAAATGTTTTCATCCAAACCTACCAACACACAATTAATCTGGCTTTCTAGAGATGGACTGTGTGCCAAAAGGGAATTTTTACCTGCTTTCATCCTACATTCTGTGGAGGCCAAGTTGCAACTCAATCCATTCCTATGTATTCCTGGTCTGTGTGCAATGTCACTAATTTCATCTCCCATAGAGTGACAAAATTACAGATCTCCACATTTTGCTTGTGTTTTCTAAAATCCAGATATTTCCAATACTTCGCAAAATGAAAACCAAGTCCACAGCCCATCTCCAAAAGGCACTGCAGGGTCCTTTCACAGAAGCACAAAAACGCTGGGTTTAGGCTGACATAAAAGAGATTACATAATCACTGTTGATTTTTAAACTAACTCCCTCAGCAACAGATCCAGCCAGGGAGGAGATCCCTCAACAAGGCTGTTAAGCAGTGGCAAGGGCACTACTCCACCTCACCTGGAAGGTGCTGCAGAAAGGGGCTGAAACAGCAGTAGAGGAAACCAGGCCCCATTCCCCCTCTCTTGGAGAATCTTCCTTGACCCCTTTCACCTGGAAACTCACAGGTCACAGGACTGAAATTCCAAAAATCTTACATGCTTTTTGACGAGTAATTGCTCACACTTCAGCTGCAAAGAAACATTTGTTCTAGGGAAGGAGAGAGCTCACACCCTCAGCTAGTTGGAGTACCAAGCCTCTTACGAGCGTATTTCTGTGAAAAGCTCCTCCATCAGAGCCCATTACCAGCTCACACGACACCTGAGTGTGTTTTAAAACGAAGATTGCAGTGAAGCTGTACCAGAACCAGCCTCTGAGAGGAGGTGGAGGCACAAATCCCAGGTGCTGTTTTTGTCTCTTTACACACCACCACCGAGTATGTCACCGACAGGAAGGCGCGCACCTCCCGTGGGTGAGCCACCCTCTCACCACCCCAGTCGAGCCCAGCATCGGGCGCGCCGGGGCGCGGGTACCGTAAGAACCACCAAGACCAACCCAAGCGCCGCCAGGCCGCCACTCACGGCCAGCGCAGCCCCGCCCTCCCGGGGCGGGCGGACCGCACTGCGCCCACGCCGAGTGTGACCGGGCCGGACCGCGCCGCTCCGCTCCTTTCCGGCTCCAAAATGCCGCTTCTCAGCGTGCCCAAAGAAGTGGCCGTCGGGACGGCGATGCTGGGGGTCGCCTTTGCCACGGGTATGCTTGCAGGTAAGCGGCGCCCCCAACATCCGCCACACACACAGAGAGACGTGAAGGCTGCGCCCTCCTCGTGTCCCCACCGGGGACAGGACGGGAACCGCAGCGCCCGGGCAGGTCCCTCCCAGGGTGGGCAGGAGTCCCCGCCGCGGGTGCAGCCCGACGGCCGTCGGAGGAGCAGACCCCTTAGGGCTGCCCTTCGGCCAGGGATTTATTTCGCTGAGCTGCGGCAGTAAATACACTGATGCTCTTACAGCCCAAGCCGCTCCCTGTAATCCAGCTACCGCAGAGTGGGGCCGGGGCCAGGGTCCCAGCGAAGGCGAGGACATGCTCCCCCGTCCGGCCCCTGCCTGCATTTGTTTGGCCAGCCCGGGAAGGCCGGGGTGCGGTCCTTATGCACAGCGTTGTCTTCTGGTAGCAGTTTCGCTTTCATTCCCCAAGGGCAGTCGAAGAATGAGCCCACGATCCAGGAGAGGAAGGAGACTGGTGTTGGGTTTGTAACGCGGGAACTTAGTTGCTTGCCCTTTGACTTCAAGCAAGTTGTTGAAATAATCTGCATCTCGGCCTGATTGTAAAATAGAACCATTAACAGAAAATGAGCTCCTCAAAATAAAAGTGTTCTGTAGTGGGAAACAACTAGCAGGAGATGAGGAAATGAAATTGTTATTTCTTTAAAATATTTGATCTATATGGTAAAAGGAACATTGGGCATCAAAGCTGCAGTCAGTTCTGTACTTGAGTAGACATGTACTAATCCTTAAACTTAAACTTTCAGCATCTCCTTTGTTTGCATAGTGGTTTCATGCTAAACAAGCCATTGAGCAAAACCAGATTTCTGCTGGCTGGAGGGCAGGACAGTGTCATGAGGAGAGCACAGGGTTTGAGAAGACGCATCAGCTGATGGGCGTAAAACCCAGCAGCCTTTATTCGTCTGCAAAACAAGGGCCCCAGACTAAAACAAATTGTACACCTCCTTCACATTCCTCTCTTTAAACTTGCCCTTTGGGTTTTGATGAGGTTACTTCTCCTGTTAGATTATGGCAGTTTGTAATCATCACATTGGCCACTGAACAACACAGTAATGAAGCCTTTCCCTTGCAGCCTTTGGAGGCCTGGGCTGGACATCTTAGAGGCTAAAAAAGAGGAGGAGGAAAAAAAGGATAGTCCACCTGGTTGTCCAGCTACGTTGTGTTTTCCATTTTCATGGCTATTTTAGAACAAAGAACTTTTTAACCTTTAGTAATACTTCAATCGTTGATTTAAAATGGCAATAACTGAAAAGTATAAAAGTTATTATTACTTTTTTTTTGTAGGTAAAAGATACCCTTCTTTAGTTTTTGGGACACCCAAATCATCCACAAGTGGGATGATTGGGAAAAGCAGTCCTCTCCGGCAATACATACTGGATCACTCTTTGCGGGAACATCCAATTCTAAAGAAGCTGCGTCTGGTCAGTATCACCCACACCTCATCCTGAACTGCTGGGATCCTGGTCACATTTCCTTCCTGTCTTACTTGCATACACGCTAGAGGGGTTTTTTTAACTGATAATACCCAGACTTTTCAATGTTCAGGGCTACCTACATGATCATTTAATAGTATTGGCATACGTTTTAGACATGTATTTCTATCCTTGGCTCCCAAGGCCATGTGTTTGGGCTGCACTTGATTTGGACTTGAACAGATGACTTTTGTTCATTTTGGCTGGCATGAACCTGTAGCTCAGAGAGGTGATGTCCTCCATCAGGCTCCAGTGTCAGAGATGAGACCAGACATCCTGACTGAGGTTTGAGTCATTTCAGGTGAGACAAACTGTTACTCTATAAAAGAAGTTAAATGCTAACTGCTGGATCAGGTTGGTTGGAATGATCCCTAGCAGAAGAAAGGAAACAGGAGGACATACTTTCCTTTCAGCTGTCATGGCACAGCCCTGCTTCTCCCATTGTCCATTCGTCAGCGCCAAGAGCCCTTCGACCCTGGGATGGGCACAGCTTCTCCAAGTTTGTGCGGTGTAGCGAGAACTAAGTGGTCTGACCTTTGCCAGACATTAACCTAGCAGTTCATTAAAGCATTCTTGAAGGAAGTGCATGTGTTTGTGTAAATTCACAGAAATAAAGGACTTTCACAGTCAAGGTTCCTCTATGATTCTTTGTTAGTTACAAATATTGCTGAGTTTGCCACAGCCGTGGTAACTTTGGAGCATATAACTGCTTTGAATATCCACTGCTTATGACACATACAGCATCCTCCTTACTTACAGTTAAATTCAAACCAATTTCTGGCTCATAGATGGAGCACAAAGCCATCGGAAATGAGAAGACAAAGGTATCTGTTTTTCCTGGAGTTCCACTGGGTTTTTTTTTCTTTTGGATATCAGTTTAGTAGATTTGGGTTTTGTTTGATGTGATGTGGTTTGGTTTTTTTTCCCCTTTCTAGCTCACTGCTGATCATCCCTGGGGCAGAATGATGGTGTCCTGTGAGCAGGCTCAGCTTATGGCAAATCTGGTCAAACTCATTAAAGCCAAGAAAGTTATTGAAATAGGTAAGAGTGTCACTTTGTGGTAAAATAAAACTCTTGACTATTCTTCTCCAAATACAGCCATGTTTAAGATAAGATATCCAAATACAGTAGGGCACTGCATACCTGTCAGCAAACAGGTGGGCAAACTACAGCATGAAAAGGAGTGTCTGATTTGCACTTGGTTTCCACTTTGTCTAACTGTGCATTCAGTAGTTCTGGCATCAGCATGGATAGCTCATCAATTCCGAGGCTATCTGAAAAACTGAGATCTATAAATCTCTTGAGTCTTCAGCAGTTGCAGGACAGGGTGTATTCTGTCCTTCCTGTATCAGTTTCTTGCTAGAAGATATTTTGGTGCACAGGCCCTATATCAAATCCACTTTGCTTGATGCACCTATGTTACCAGGATGTCGTAAAAGACAGACTGATGCTGAGCAGCCGGGTATGGGTTCCCACTATCTTCGTTGTTGGTCTGGCTGTTACAATTCCCTGGTGTTTTGCTGCTCAGGCAGTCTCTCTGGGTTACACCTGCAAGACCAGACTCTGCCTTGTCTGTCCATAAGACTTTTGGAAAAAGCTACCATTGAAGTTTGCTATAAGATTGATTTAAAAAAAAAAATAAAATAAAAATTTCTCCCAGCCCACCATTACATTAAAATTGAAAGAAAAATTTTTACTGTCTATTAACAAATTGCCATCCTTGATTCCTTTGGGGATTTTATTCCTGAAGAGAGCCCTGTAGTTTTTTTTCCACAATACAGTAAGTGTTGATGTCCCTTATGATTTTCCTAGGTGTTTTCACAGGTTATAATGCCTTGAATATGGCACTTGTCCTGCCAGATAATGGCCGAGTTATTGCCTGTGATATAAATGAGGACTATGCCAAAATTGGAAAGCCACTGTGGAAGGAGGTAAGCAGCATCTCCTGTTACACATTGGGGACAGCTGCCTTTATATGTGAAGAGATTTTGGTATTTTAGACTTGCACATTCACACAGAAGTATTCTTATCATTAAAGGAGGCTGATAGAGTTCAGTTTGGGAAGAATAATATGTGGTGTTTGGAACCTAGAAATAATAGGAAAACTATCTGAACACAAGTCACTCCCTGAGTACAACCTACTAACAGGTTATTTCTTGACCACTTTTATCAACTCTCTGTTCTTTTTCATTTTAGGCAGGAGTAGAACATAAAATTGACCTGCGGATTAAGCCAGCAATTCAAACGCTTGGTAAGTAACCTGAAATAACGGATTGTTTCCCCTTCCCTAGAAATAGAAGAGGGATACAATAGTGATGAAATTTAAGACCAAATACAGTTGAGAATATGATCCCTTTTGCTAACAGGCAGGCAGCTTCTCTGATATTAAAAAGTAAAAATCTTTAGGAGTTCACAGTTTTCCTACCTACTAGCAGAGAGGATGAAAATGCTTGTCCTATGCAGTGGGCTCTACTGGTCACTCACCTGTCCTGTCCATCACTTTGTTTAATCTATAAAGTACTATTGTCAGCTGCTTCTGGGAAAGCTGATTAAAACAGATTAATTAGACAAAGACAAATTTCTCTTGTCCATTGTTCATTCTAAGCAAGTATTCCTTTGTTAAGAGAGGAGGAGTTTTCTGAAAGGGCTGAGGTGCAGAAAAATTCAGAAGCCAATATACAACTTAGGCTGAATAGTGTTCAGAAAAGTTCAAATTTAGGATGTGCCAAAAGCATGCAAGGCCGTTAGTAAGGCAATGACTTTTCTCATTCAAGGAAAGAGAGAATGTGGGGCAGAGGAAATACTAATAAATGTTCTGAAAATGCAAAAAATTTTCTAGGACTGTTGGATGCAGACGGTTTCCAGCAGAAGTGTTTGATGGATCCACAGATCCATTGATAACCTTGTATTACATTCAAATCCATCCTTTCTAAAGAGGCAAATATAAGCAGTTTGCTGGTATGCACACTCCTTGAAGTCTATCAGCTGCTTTGTCCAGGCATTGCTTCAGACAAAAAGATCTCTGCTGACAGAGGGTAAGGGCAGGTCAGACGGGTGGCAGAGGACCTTAGGAGGCAGTAATCACCTCCTTTGCAACTGGCAATTTGGAATTCTCAGTCAAGAAGTCTGTTTAGGAGAACTTAAAACTGAATTCTACTTGCCTTGGCCCGGAGAGGGACTACTTACAGCAATTTTTTGCTGTGATATCTCTGACAGGGTTTGTTCATGACCTGTGTCATGGCACTTGATCTTCAAGGAGAGATTAGCATTTTAAAACCTGTTCATAAATGTGAGGAAAATTCTAATCCACTCAAGAAAACAGTTGTCAGCTCAAAAAAAGCTGAAGGTGTAGAGTAGGTCCAGTTTCAAAGTGCTTGACTTGTTTTTACTGTACCTTTCAGCAGTCCCAGCTGTATCCTTCAGGTATGGAGCTACTCTACAGTCCTAAGCACACAGAACTCCGTAACTGTGTGTTTTATGGCATACATAATGTCTAGATTGGTTTCTGTGGAATAAGCTTTTCTAGTAATTACTTGTGGAGGAATAGGCTGCCTGGTCAAGGCAGCAGAAAACATTTAATGAGAACTTTGACACAAATGGATTACTTTATCCTACACAGCACTGACCAGGATGTAACAACTCACTTTGTTGCTCATCTAGATGAACTGTTGGCCAATGGAGAAGCGGAAACCTTTGACTTTGCTTTCATTGATGCGGATAAAGAAAGCTACAACGAGTACTATGAAAAATGCTTGCGCCTCATAAAGAAAGGGGGAATAATAGCTATCGATAATGTAAGTACTGCAGTTCTGATGGTAATGCACAGGCAGTTACTGCTTCTGGCTGTGGGAAAACAAAAAAAAGTCTGAAAAGTGGAATTCTAGGAATGTGATTTCTGACCTGCAGTTGGGTTGCCAATTGTGACATGTTTGTTCCATGTAACACAAACAAAAAGAAAATTCAACATAAACTTCTTAAGTAAGCTGCATAAAACACTAATATAAGCAAGGAATAAAACCCTTTAGAAGTAAGAAGTGATGTGTTAAAATTATGTTAGTACAGTCTGTGATAACAGAAACATAGAAATGTTTTTGTAACTCATTAGAGAGAATGCTCTGTGTTATTCTGCTTTGTCTTGTAGTGCATTTATACTATGTACGGTACTTACGCAAGATCAAAAGCACTTGTAATCAGTAACTATTAATAAGTTATCAATTAATTACTTTTACAAGAAACAAATGATGTTAAACTTCAGGCACCTTTGGGGTTATAGTGGCAGCTGAATAGGGGCTCTTAAAAAACCTATGTTTAAAGACATGTTTTTTTAGTTTGGCTTCAGATCTACAGTAGAACTATAATTAGCAAGTTCTGTGGACTCTCAATCCCACTTAGTTATGAGAGTTCCATGTCAGAGACCATTAGACATATGAAATACAACAAAGAATATTAATTTCTAAAAAATAGGCAGTAACTTTTCCAAAGCTTCCTTTGTGGTCCAAGGACTGTATTGGAACAAATGAGGTGCATCATATTTCTTTTTTCAATAGGTCTTTTGGAATGGAAAGGTGCTAAAACCAAGGAAGGATGACTTGGCAGCGCAGAGTATCCACCGCCTCAATGAGAAGCTTCTCAGAGATGCACGTGTCAATATCAGCATGCTCCCAATGGGGGATGGAGTCACATTAGCATTCAAGTTGTAACTTGAGGAAGCCCAGCAGATGGGAAATAGCAAGCAGCATATCAAATCATCAGGAAAAATGCAGGTGGAACAGTATCAAAAATGGTAATTTAACCTATATCTCCACTGGATAGCATAGCCTGGGAAAGCAGACTTAAGGAGCAGCAGGATGCTAAGGGCAGCTAAGTAGAGAAGAGATTTATTATGAGATCTACTGTGGTTTCTTACTTTAATTGTAATAAAGGAAATAAACTTACTTGAAATTGTTCTTGTAAGACAGTGGTTGAAAAAATCGCCCTCTATAGATGTCCAAGTGACTCAATACAACAAAGTAGTTTTCTGTCCTAGAAGAGCCTCTTGAGTAGTGGAATAATCAGTCAGTACCATCAAAAGGAAAAGAAGTGGAGTTTACTAATGTTTATAGCCATAATAGAAAAATGGATTTTTAATGAAATGACATCGAGGAGATTGCTAGCCTTCTCAGACTAAAAATATTGTAAATCATTCCTTATCTTTGAAGGGTACTCCATAACAAGCCTCAAAAAGACATCATCTGAAAAAAAAAAGTTCTTTTTAAAAGCTCACCAAAGGATAAACAGTATTCACAATACTGTAATTGTATTCTCTAAAACCTTTTATGTGCAAGGACTGGATTTCTTTAACCTAAGTAACAGTGCAGGTAGATTTTTTTTTTAAGTCTTAATGAGGAAGAACAAATGGGCAAGAAGCAAACCAAAACAATTTTCCCTCTTTCCTGTCTTTCTCCCACTTGCCCTCCAAAGAAGTAACTTGCTAGTTGCTTGTTTCCTAGAAAGTTTCAGGCGCAGAGTATTGGTGGCGAGCCTACAGGAGGATTATGATTGTATGAGGTTGCAATACAGCTGTTAACTGGCTATTCAAAGCATTACTGCAAGAAGAGATTCCCTTCCCTAGGCAGTATGTAACAAAATTTCAGCCTGCAATTCTTTATTACAGATAAAAATTGATTAAATAAGAAACTGAAAGTAGGATTTTACTGACAAAAGCTTCACTGGTAACTGTTTTGGGGGACTGATAACACTGGAAGGGTATCATATATATAGAGGAAAGAGATCTTCAGATTTGGTGACCTCCCAAAGGGAAGCTGAATCAGAGCTAAGAGAATCCTTCTTCCATTTGCTTAAATAATGCACTTGAATGACTCAAGGCACGGGGGGGACAAAGATTTCAAGTCTCAAAATTGTTAAAACTGTCTACTTGGCTCATATTTTTGAGATTTCGGCTGGGTAGCTTCTCGTAAGGGGCAGAGTTTCAGAGGCACTGGGTCTTGCCTGACTCGGACACTTGCCATAGTACATGCAGTGGAGAGCAATGAAGAAAGGAAGCATTGCCTGATGGCTTCAGAGTGGGGTTATGACTGAGGAGATCTCAATTCTATTTCTGTCACTTCCACTTAAAACCCTGATTCAGCAAAGCATATCAGGATGTGCTTAAGTACTTTGCTGAATTGAGGACTGACTGCAAAATCCATGTCTGGGAGAAGGCCAGGACAAGGTGCGTGTGGCCCTTAAATGAGAATTTAAATAGGGCATAAAGTTTGCCCAGTTTCTTGTTCTGAGTACAGATTTACCCTCAGAGCTGCAAACCTCTGCGCCTCTCAAATTTCTTCTCTGCATAAAAGAAATAACACCTTATTAAATTCTTAGTGGTTATAACAGCTTTCAGATAAAGTGGCTAAAGGAGTATACAGGATCATTATACATTTACATGCAGAGTTTCTGGCCATGTTGTAGTTTACAATTCTACTTTGTCAGTAGATAACGAAAGAATCCTAAGGGTTAAAAACACAAAATGGGACACTTTAACAGCAGGGGCATCCTCTCAAATATTCCTGCTTTCAGAGGCTATAGGCTGATAATCATGAGCAAGCTACAAGCTGTTAAGAATACATACCCTGCTCTAAGCATACCATGGTGGCCTTTCACAAACATGGAGAAGTCATTGGAAGATCAATCACAGACTCTGCAACTGTTTTACTACCATTTTCCAAGATGCAAGAACACTCTCAATGAAGCTGAGCCAAAATGGGCAAGCATCATGAGTATTTTTGCAAGAAACTGTCCAGTAACAGTTTAGCAACATTCAAAACCACATACGAGCACTCACAGTAAATGAATTCAAAAACTCCTTTACCTTCTGTGGTGGGAACTGGCAAAGTCCCCATTACCTGTGCTAGAGAACGACCTATCAAGTGCTTGAGGCTGAAGCTATGTGCAGCAGCCAGCTAGCATTTTGCCTCTGCTTTGGACTCTTCCATTTTAAATATGCAGATCATAATGTGAGTATTTCATCAAACCTGTCTCCATCCTGATCACCTAATTACCATTAGAAAGAATAGCAATGTGTCCCTAAACTATAGATTGATGAGCCATCTGTAAGCTGAAACAAAGAGCAGAAGGAAGCTTAATTGAATCAAATATTTAGAATACATTACACTATCTTGTAGTTACTCAGAAACTGGCCTTCTCTTCAGGCTTCTGTCCTGCACATCTGGCATTCATCACCGCTAACTGCATTTAATCCTTCAACCTTACTATGAAGTGACTGCTGATAATACATAATTATGGTTTAATTCAAGTGGTGAATCAGCTATGGGGAATCTGTGGGGGCAATGGGAATTTAAGAGTTCCATTTGCTGATGAGAATGGACCACCCAATAATGCAAGGCAAGTCTTTGTCTCTCTCTAATGGTACTCTCTTCAGTATAGAAGCTCATGGGTCTGCTGGGTCTGCTCACCCCTCTCAGGTAATACACCTGCCTGAGCTACTGCTCACACTATAGAGGCTCAGAATTTTCTGCCCCTGGAGAAGAGCTGACCCAGGGGCACAGCTGTTGCCCAAACCCTCACACTCAGCTGTTCTGCAACACTGACATCTCTTCTACTTGCAAGGGATGACCCCAGAGGGGCCAACACGTGACAAATGCACGGTTGGGACTTGCTCAGAAGCAAATGGGGCTGAAGCATAGTTCATGAAACAAAAAACAATGCCAACAACAAAAACAACAACAAAGAAAAAAGAACTCCCCCCCTAATGTGGTAACTCCCAGAAGCCACCATGAGAATTAAAGCATGTAATCCTAACTGCTGGTTGGGTATCTCAGTCCCTGCTCTGAAGATGTCACATTCAAAATGGTATGGTATATTTATGTTGGTGACAGGGAAGGGAACAGAAGACTTTTTTTCAGAGTAGACTTTGCATCTCTACTAGCTAATTAAAAGAGCAGGACTGAGACTGGATGCTCAGAAATCTAGAGAGAAGGCTGGGCCAAAAAAAACCAAGTAGTTGTCCAAGGGTAGACACAGGACTCAAGGCTTGGGTGCTCAAGGCTCTGCATTTTCAATGCTGCAGCTTTTAATCCTGCTGGGACATTGGGGGACAAAGCAGGGAGTATCCTCAGTCTCTCATGTTACTAAAGAAAGTAATGGCCTAAAGAAAAACCAGGCTACTGAGTATAGCATAACTTACAGGCATTTGTTGAACTTGACACTGCTGTCACTCCTTTTAACAAACTCAGGTGTCTTTAATCTATTTGAATTCAGTCACGTTACACACAGACAGAACTTTCTGTGAATTGCTGGTCATGGAAGACAATTAACCAACTTTTTGTGACAAAGGCCTTAGGATTACAGGGAAAGGAACATGAATATAAACTTCATCCAAGCTCCTTCCTTTGAGGCATGAGCAGTTCCCAGAAACCTTGCAGCTCAGATCTGAGGGACATGCCATATCTCAAGCACTGCAATCTTGATATTGGAGTGGCAACAGCAGAAAGTGCCATATCTGGCTCCTTTTTGATGATGTAGTAGCACAGCGTTGGCTGCATCCCTGCTTACATTCTCTTCACCACTTAAAGAAATCAATCCTAAATGGTCACAATGGGAGTAAAAGAACTAAGAGATCGGTACTGTTTTAAGAGATTTTTCTCCCTGTGTGCTGGGTTAGGCTGGGGTAGAGTTAGTTTTTTTCATAGCATCTAGTACAGGGCTATGTTTTGGATTTCTGCTGGAAGTAGTGGTTATGTTCCCCTCACTCCACCGTACCAAGGAACAGGCTAGGGAAGCATGAAAAATTGGGAGGAGACAGAGCCAGGGCAGCTGACTCAAACTGACCAAAGGGATACCATATGCAACATGCTTAGCATATGAAATGGGGGGAAGAAGGAGGAAAGGGAGACATTCAGAGTGATGGTGTTTGTCTTCTCAAGTTATGTGTGATGGAGGCCTGCTTTCCTGGGGATGGCTTACCTGCCTGCAGATGGGAAGTGGTAAACGAATTCCTTGTTTTTACAGCCTCTGCTTTGTTTATTAAACTATCTTTATCTCAGCTCACAAGTTTTCTCACTTCTACCCTTCCAATTCTCTCCCCTATTGCACCAGGGGTAGTGAGGGAGCAGCTATGTGGGGCTTAGTTGCCAGGTGGGGCTAAATGACAACACTCTGAGATTAATACAGCTTGGTTTTACCCAGCCCATCTACTGAAAGTGCACAGATCTCCTCCACCATGGCACCACCTTTACACTACCTTAAGGAATGTGACCATGCTGAGCAGCTCCATCCCTTCTTCCAAACAACAGCCAGACAAACACAGTCAAATAACCTAAAGCTCCCCATGCACAAAAGATCTGGGCCCATCTCTGAGTGGTTTGCAGCATGTTTGATTTTATTGCTCATTCCATTTTAATAGGAGAGACAACACTATCATGGCCTTCCCAGAATGAAAATGTGGAAAGTCGCAAATAAAACAAGAAGGGTCTTTTGGGAAGGGATTGCTGATGACATCCCAAACAAATACTGAGCAAGGGAATGACAAAGCTAATTCTTCCCTCTTTGCACACCTAAGAGCTGCAAATGAGCACTTCTGCCACGCTGAGCACTGAAGTTTCTTCAGAGAAGCTTAAATAAATTATTTTGTTTCCTAACTAATGAGTTGCTCTGCTCTCTGGTCTGCCAAACCCTTTCCCAGGGCTGTGGCATTTCTCTGCTGCTGCCCGTTGTGCCAGTGATTTGCACTAGATGAAAAGGCTCTGCGTGAGTATAAAGCATTATCTCTGCATAATCCTAATCACACAAAATTGGTCTCATGCATTCGCAGCTACTCATGCTTTCCAAGTCACCTGTTTTATAATAATTTTAAAAGCAATGTTTTGAAAAAGGAAATGAACAAACATAAAACCTGCAAAAGAGGGAAATTAATGTGGGATTTCAGACAAGTTATTTATCTTCCTTTTTGGCTTAGTGCAATACTGCAGGGATAAACACATAACTAGCTGCTTTAATATTTACTCCTATTATAAGAAAAATAAACATTGCTGATAAGTCACTGCTTTCCAGGATTAGATTTCATATTTTAGAGACTGCTTTAAATTAATGCAGAAGCAAACATTATCTTTGCTCCTTATTCATATATTTCCCTAATGAGTTCCAAGCAAATTGTGCCTACTTATATTTTATGATTTTAAATAATTAAAACATTTTATGGAGGCAACTAAAATTCTCCCCAGAGTTAGCAGAAAGATTATTGATTGAACAGATCTCAGGCTACAAGGAAAAAAAATATTATTTAGTTTAAAGGCTCATAATTTTATTCCTATTCACCTACTAAAAAACCAAGAGACTGTACATTTTTTCCAGCAACCTTTTGATTTATGCTGGGGTAGGGACTTGGGTTATGTTGGTGTGATGAAAGTAGTAACTTTTTGACATCATGAAATTAGATTTCAGAAGATAGTTAATGAGAAAGTGTTATTGCTGCTGTCACAAGTAAATGCAATACCTGAACACTGCACACCCACACACCACCATAGCATTCATCACCCAAGATAAAGCCTCACTGTACATTCACAACACCAAGAATTTTAAGCAAATCCACAAATAAAAAACATCAACAGAAGAAATCCCCTCTCAGAGAAGACTAGTTCACAGGATACCCAGGCTGTCATGTCATGTGGCATGGCCAGAGAAGCCCATAGGGTTATGGCCCAGATGTCACTGGCCTGTAGCACAACTCCCAGCAACAGAAAAGAGGGATTCTTCCAGCATGAGAAGAAAAACAAACAAAGAAGCCTCAACAACAGAAAAGAACCAAATCTAAAAGAGACAAATGCATTATAAAACAGGTGCAAAGAAACCTTCACAAGAAGGCAAATGAATGCCTGCAAATTCAAATAGAAGTAACAGCTGCAGGTAAAATTTAGGCTTAATTGTAAGGAACCTCATGCTTGTCCATGATGTCACCTTGTGTCTTTTGTTGCGTGGGGTTTTAGGAAGCAAACATTACGAGTTGACATTTAAAGGTAAGCAAAGCATGTAACTCCTTGGACTAGCAAAAAAACCCAAAACCAACCAAACAAAAAAAAGCAACCAACCAAACCAAACCAAACAAAACACCCAGAAAAGACCCCAAACACCTACAATACTTAGCTCCAAAATGCTGATTTTGAGCATTATTTTTACCCTGCTTAGCATGTCCAACCATTTGCTTGCAACAGTGAAATCCACACAGGCTCTGGCTCACAACTCTCAGTGTTTACTTCATAAGGTATGTCTTTTTCCATCGGCCTACCAGAAGTAAATGCTGCTGATACCTGCTACAAATCAAAACCTGGAAAGCAGGAGGAGCAGGAACAGCTGCAATGAGCAGAACTGGAAAGCTTGTCAGACAATCATGGACACCTTTGAATTCAAGCAGAGCTGTAAGGACTACATGGGGTCAGGGAGAGAGTGGGCAATGAGATCTCCATGCTACTCTGTGTGGAGGGACCTGCATCTGCCTCCACCTCTGGCAATGTTCAGCTCCACAAACAAAGGTGAGAAAGGGTCCCTCAGGTGCCTTCACCAGCTTCCACCCAGCTACCAGTGTCTCCTCAGCTTCCTGGGCACACCAGCAGGGTTTTGGTGTGTTGTTTCCAGGGTCACCTTCAACATCCTCCAGCCATCTAAATGTCAGCTGCTATAAAATGCTCTCCCAAGACACTTAATCCATCTTTTCTACATGGTGTAATTAGTGGGGTTGTGCCAAAGCAGAAAGCCACAGTTAACTGTGCAACTACTGTGCCATCATGTATTATATCAAGGAGATTAACACAACTCAAAAGAAAAAGCAGAGCCCTCCTTGGTTTCCTTTAAGCAGCAGAGCTAGATTATATTCCAGTGAGCCTCAAAGACATCCCCAATGCAGAGGAGCATTAATTCACTATCAAAGTACAATTACAAAACAACACACACTAGGTCGAACTCCTGACAAAATTATTCCTGTACAAAAGTCTGGAGTTTCTCCACAGATGTGTAAAGCCAGCTCCTATATCATCAGCTCTGGGTCTTCCTACAGCTGTTGTACATTTTAGGCACAGTCATTTCTTGGGAGCTATTCCCACCAACAGGCAGTAGTCCCTCAGGTCAGGAGGACCATCAAGACCCCATAAGGTGCCTGCAGAGGGTCTGTACCACAGTATGAAAGCTGAGCTCCTTTGGCCCCTATCAAGGACTGCTGCAAGAGATCAGCACTAGCCTCACAATTCTGAGACTGATCCAAGTTAACACTGAAGACTAACTTGAAGACAAAAGCACAGACACATTTAATCAACACCCAGAGACCCAGCACTTAAATTCCTTCTGTCAGCACAGGAGGTGTCTCAGGTACCATCAAGCCCATCTCACTCCCCTCTCTCATACAGCTTTGGTTACTTTGATGGCTGCTACCAAGTTTTCCTTTCTTCATTTTCAATGTAGTCACTCACATACCATATATTGAGTAACACCCTTTAGCTCAAGCTTAAGTTCAAGTGTGTATTTAAACTTCCAGACATAGACTACGCTAAACTCTTAATGAACACGTCAGGCATGCAGATAGGGTCTGTCTGCCTGTTGACCTTAAGAACCATTTATGGTCACCTCTAAAAACTACACTAAAGATACATGATTAAGGCTGCAAAGCTAAGCACTGACAATGTTGCAAAAGACTAATTAAACTTGCACAAGCAATCTTAATTTTGACAGCCCCTATTACATGTAGGCATTATAACATAGATTTTAATTTTATGATCAAACATTTCTGCATTCTACCTTTTATGTGGTCCTTCCTGACCTTATTGGGTTCATATTACTTCTTTTGCCTTCAGGCTAATAAACTGAGAACCTATAAACAGGAAAATAGCTGGCTTTTGGCAGCCTGTGCCAGTGGAAGATTTCTAGGTCTCAGAAGGGCCAAGCAGCTTTGTGCCGTGGTCACAATTCTATAGCAAAAGAAGTAGACAAAAATCAGGGAATCACCAGCAGAAGTTACAACAGCCTTTTCCGTGTTTAATTAACTTAACTTTCTGCTTTGGGTTTATCTTACTTCATAAAAGAAAATTGGACTGTAACATCTACAGCAACACTGAGTCATTTCAGCTAACTCCCTGTACTTTTTCTCCAAGGGATCAAAGGCTCTAAGTCAAAGGGAAGAAAAAGAGAGGAGGAGGAGGAACAGGTTTTCCACAGTTATCCTGTGAAGGAAAGTATTAAAGCCTTTCTTCTTCTGGAAAGTTTACATTTTGACTGCTTTTCTGCTCCTCAGTCCTTCTCTCCCTTGCTGCTACTCAGGTTGAGGTCTTTGTGCCTGTAACCCTGCCCTCAGGTACCCACCAGCTGCTGTGCAGGCAGCTCAGCTCACGGGCCAAGGCAGGCATGTACCCACTCCCACCCAAGGCCACCATAGCCACACTCTGCCATGTGGCTGTGGGGTGCCCCAGCCCCACCAGACCAGGCACATGTGACACACTATGTTTTTAATTCAGGAAATCACAGACAGAAACGTGAGAGCAGTCTCATTTCATGAACAAGAAACTTAATCAGCTTAACACAGAAGGTTTGTAAGGCAGTGGGCTCATGCTTCCTACAAGCCCTGCTCTCTCTGCTCAGCAGTGGCTTAAGCTTTGCCAAACCCAGAGGGGAGCCAAGGCCAACCACCCCACATGCACTCCTCTGGCACTGGGGTGTGCTGTGAGTTAGGAGGAGCTGTGGCCAGGAGAAGCTGCTACTAATGACTGTGGTGGGACTCCACGGAACATCTCTGCTACAGCTGCCCACAAAGAAAAGGAAACGTTAGCAAATGGGACTCTGAGCCAGATTGTTTTGAAACAGAGAAGGTGTTTTAGTTAGGTTGTGCTATCTTGGCAGGGAGACTATCAAAACTCCTACATCAGTGCTCACTCATGAATTCACCTTATGATGGGCATGAAAAAGTTAAACAAGGGGAGCTTCGGGCTATTCAAGTTCACTGCAAACAATTTCAACACAAGGTCACATACCCTAAATGCAGAGAGGACCTCTACTACAAAGCATTAAGACTCACCCAAAAGCCTACCAGTCTTGCACCAGGACTGCATGCTGTACCAGATTTCCTAAGGTACTTCAAAAGAGCAATACAAAAATAAAGTATTTTCTCAAACACAGTGGAAGAAGATCAGGCTTCTAAGACTGCAATATAAGCCTACATCCACAGTAAATTACAGCACCATGAAGAACTATTTGTGAATTGCAGTTCTCTTAAAAACATTTCATAAAACATTGATTCCTCAAACACAGACACCCACTCACACTCACCTAGTGCCATCTCTGTCAGGGAAAATTCTGCAGCTGACAGCATAGAGGGCCACCACCTCTGCTTGCCACATCCATGGGAATGTCTATCAAAGCTGGTCCTGTTCAGCCCAACAAATGAACCTCCCAGGTAAGACAGCAAGAGCTGCTATACACTCCATCACAATGAGCAGTCTTCTATCAGGGCTAAAGAACACACACTGCACACCACCACCAAAAGAAAGTAAAAACACTCCCCAGTCTACTCCCCCAAACACATGCTGCCAATTATAGAAGTGAAAATGATACCAGGTGTCTCTTGTGATCAGTTGCAACCCACCCAATCCACTCTACAAGTTACCAAGGGAAAAAGTCACCACAGCTGTCAATTTGACCTGGAGCCAGGCTCAGCCCCCTGCACCAAGGCAGGTAGTAGTACACCCATTTCTCCCACTCCCCAGGGGCTGAGGGGTTCAACACAACTGGCAAAGAGGTGTTTGCATGCTCTGCTTGGAAGGAAAACAAAGACCCAAAGACCAACAAGGGTCCCCAAAGAGAACAAGGTGAGGCAGCATCCAGGAAGAGGCAGTAGGGAGCCTGGGGCAGCAGCTGACTATCCAGCACCATGGATACACTAGTCTTCTGTTTTTTTCCAGGAAAGACAAATTTTGTATGTTCATGAACAAAACAGCCCAGACAAAAGTTGTCTCTGATCCCCATCCTCAACTGAAATATTCTGCACAGCAGCTTTCTAACAGCCCCTCTGTGTGAAGGGGATGGTGGTACAGTCACTCCTCACAGCAATGCTAACCACTTCTGCTGCCATGGCACCAGCAGCTCAAACAGCAAAAGCTGGTGCTTCACCACAGCATCACAGAATCAATTAGGTAGGAAAAAACGACAGAGACCAATAAGTCCAACCTGTGACCAAACACCCCGGTGTCAACTAGACCATGGCACTGAGTGCCACGTCCAGTCTTTTCTTAAACACCTCCCAGGACAGACCCTCCCTGGGCAGTCCACTCTGATGTTTAATCATCTTTTCTGTGAAGAAATTCCTCCTAATGTCTAAGCTAAACCTCCCCTAGTGCAGCTTGAGGCTATGTCCTGTCAACCTGTCACTCGTTGCCTGGGAAAAGAGGCTGACCCCAGCCTGGCTACAGCCTCCTTTCAGGTAGTTGTAGAGAGTGATAAGGTCACCTCTGAGCCTCCTTTTCTCCAGGCTAAACAACCCCAGCTCCCTCAGCTGCTTCTCATAGGACTTACCCTGTAGACCTTTCACCAGCCCTGTTGCCCTTCTCTGCACACGCTCCAGCACCTCAATGTTCTTCCTGAATTGAGGGGCCTAGAGCTGGACGCAGTACTCAAGGTGTGGCCTCACCACTGCTGAGAGGGACAATCACTTCCCCAGTTCTGCTGATCACATTATTTCTCATACAAGCCAGGATGTCATTGGCCTTCTTGGCCACCTGGGCACACTGCTGGCCACATCCACATGGGACAGGCCCTTAGCAGACTTGCTGGGCTCTTTTCCCTGTCTCCATGCTCCAGTGGGCTTGATTGACACTTAAATTAATTACAATTAATTGCAAAGATGGGGGAAGAGTTTGTGAGCTACCCCACACTGTAGCAGTGTGAGGTCCCTGGGCTGCAGCCATGTGCCTGCACTTCTAACACACCCTGTGGACAGCATTGGTCCAGCCCTGCCACACTGCCTGATGCCACCAGACATGGGAATATCACGAGTCAGCAATGTTTTGAATCCTTCCCCTCTGCCTGCTGGCGTGCCCTGTCCTCCTGCCAGCGAGTGCTTCTCATAACCAAGGGTGGCCAGAACATCTCTTTGGAAATCAAGGTATCACGAGCCATTTGGGGATTTATTTTAGAAAAGTATTCTCAGGTCAGGAGCAGAGGAGCAGTCGGGAAGATAAAGTGTTGCGTTAATTAATTCTGTTAGACAGGGGAGTGGATGCTCCCAGGAGCCAGCTGCCGCAGGCCGTCAGAACACGGCTGGCTGCTCCCTCAGACCCGACGGGCGCTGCCCGAATCTCTCAGTCGCAGGGCTAGAGCACCCCGAGTACCGGCAAACGCGGGGCGTTTCCTCCTCTAATTCTATTTCTTTATCTCAGAATCAGCTCGGGCTCGCTGCCGTCATAATTTCCTGCCGCCTCCCTCGGTCGGTGGGCTGAGGACGGTGCCCGCAGCAGCGGCTCCTCCTGAGGGCTCAATGGCGGCGTGAGGGGGCACTGGCGGCCACCAGGTGGCGCCCGCGGCCCGCCGCGGACTCGGGGCGGGCGCTCGGCGCCCCCGATGTGGGGGGGTGGCCCCGCACCCGGCCGGCTTGGGGGGATCGCCCTCCTCATCGCCACTGCCTCGGAGCGGCCCCGCACCCGGCCGGCTTGGGGGGATCGCCCTCCTCATCGCCACTGCCTCGGAGCGGCCGCGCACCCGGCCGGCTTGGGGGGATCGCCCTCCTCATCGCCACTGCCTCGGAGCGGCCCCGCACCCGGCCGGCTTGGGGGAGATGGCCCTACTCATCCCCAGAGCCGTGGCACGCACCGCAGTGAGTCACGAGGAACAGTAAATTGCAACAAAGCTCGCTCGGAAGCGGCCGGGGAAACATCCCGGACTGTGCAGGAGAGAAAACTCACACACACCCCTCCCCACGCCGCAGCCAAACCCCAACCACAGCACAGCGAAACTTAGCATTTCTTAAACGAAGGAGCCATGTGTGCATACTAGAGTCATTTAAAGTGTACTTTAATAATGTCACCGTGGACCGCTAAGAATCCACGGGCAAAGCTCACTGGTTCCTTGTGAGCTCCTACCTCAGCTCTCCCCTCCGTGCCGGCTCTCAGGCGAAGCTCGGGTGGCTCAGGCTGAAGCGATGAAGCACAGCGAGAGATCAAGGACATTTCTGTAATAGCCATTTAGTATTTTAATGCTCATAGGAACACAGGCAAAGTAAACAAACAAACAAAAAGTAGTAAGTGCTAAGAATGCCAAACCCTTAAAGAGCGTCATTGCTTCAGCATTAGGACCTTCTCCCATGGATCCAGGATGAACATCCCATGGAAACACCCACCAACCCTTGAAACATTTCTGATTTGTGCGCTAGTGTTAACCAGCAGCAAGTGTACTGCAAGTGCTGCTGTGGTATTAGGCTCAGCAGAAAATTCCCATTTAAAAACATACTGAAGTAAAGGTCAAATATTTGGAGCTGTAACAGTCCAGGCTTGCCATCTTTAAAGGTCTGTCAGCACTTTTCCCAACACCAGCAGATAGATGAGGGTAGATATGAACCAAATCTCAGTATGTAACATCCCACATTTTGTCTAATAGCATTTTCATAAGTTTTAATTGCATATTCTCAGAAATTACTTTGCAAAAGAAAAAAAAAATTCCTCTTTTTACGTGAGCATTTGTATTGAACTTGCAACTTAAGTAAAAGATGCTGCACATTATGCTTATAAAAATCCAGCTGTTTATTGCTTCCCCTTTGACCCAGCAGCATGTGGAAAGGACCCAAAGCACAGCTAAAAGGCAGGCCCAGAAACAATCATGAGAAGGGAAATACTACTAAATACCACTAAATGAATGCACACTACATTAATAGATATAATCCATGATTTTATTACTATTCCAGATTGGGAACAGAAACATTCCACTGCAAAGGGAAACTGACAAACACAATAAAACCACTTACAACAAACGTAGCCTTTTCATGCCACCTAATAACCCAACCAGCTTTTGCTTTGGGTTTTCCTCTCTGCCATTTGGTTCCCAGGAAGCATTTCTACCTGCCATTACGACATTACTGCTACAGGTGTGAGCCAGTTTTATCATTACTGACTCGCCTTGCATAGAATTGCTTCTGTCTTTGCTCACTGGTCTGATAAGGAAACAAGGACCTTTGGTAAAAGCAGGGCTGAATCATCCATGCATGAGCTGTCTCGTTTGCTCGGTTCTACTTCCCCTAGGAGAGCAGTCACCATGAATTAAGTGCGTATTTGTGCCCGGCCGACGGCCTGTTGCAGCAATGAGCCAAACACCAGAACAGGACGTTAGAGGGCAGCAAGCACACTTCCTGCTGCCTCGCTTTATCCAGCGCCAACGGAAAGGTAAAAAACCCTGTCCCAACACTTGGGGGCGAAAGGTTCCCACGCCCATTCCAACATTGTTCCAAAGTTCCTGCTTTCGAACAACTGCAGTGTGCAAGAGGCAGATTTAGGAATATACCACACTCAGCTGAACCACGTGAAGAGTGCAAGGTTAAGTGAACCAACCTGGAGAATTTCTACAGCACAGAAAGAGCATTAACGTTCAGGACACTCAGACAGTAACTTGTGAAATCCAGGGCATCATAATGTCATGTGAAAGGATTTTTATTTATGAAAGAGTGATTAGGTCTCCTTGCAATATACACAGACACCCCCTACTCTAGCTGTACCAGGCAGGAATGCAATGCTACAGTTCACACAAACAAGATGCAGAACGATGTTCTGGTCATTGGTTATCTCAAGTGGTGGGGGGTTTTTATTCAGGACACCTGAGGAAAGGCTGTCTGGCACTGAAAGTTATCGTTAAGGCTTTTTACATATTTTAATAAAACGGAGCTATATAAACTACCACCATTCCTTACCACAAAACTCCAATTACACCACAAGCTTCTGTAACAGTTGAAATGTAAGTCTGAAAGCCATTTTTAATAAGCCTCACTTGAGAGACAGCAAGAAATAGACACTGAACTTCCTTTTATGTTCAAAGTAGTAATTAATGACAGTATTTTAGGAAAACTCACATTCGCACAGTTCTCTTAACTACTGCAGAGCCCTTTTACTTTTCCAGTTGCCTATCAGCATTATAACAAATAAAACTACTTAAGGTTTAAAGGCTGAGGACTAGTAAAGTCATGCACACTTAGAGAGCAAAATGAGCAGGTTCAAGTTTTCCATTAATAATTTTTAAGAGCTGAAGAGAAACTCAGCACTATGTGCTTCTGTTTCACTTACTCATTTTGTGACATCAGAAAAAACATCTAGAGGAGCAGGTAGTGAAGAAAAAGATTATAGTGTTTGTTTCTAAAATAAAAAAACCACAAAACCCACAAGCCACCATCACCAGGGGAAAAAAAAAAAAGTCAGACAATTACAGCCCTATCAAAAGCTGAGAAACATCAGTGTCACTGGTTTAAGGATAGAAACAAGGCATCATTCATAACCAAAAGATACAATCCATTATTTGCCTGGGTGCTGCAGCTGGACAATGCATACAGGGAACACAACATTTCAGGGAGTTCTTTTGGGGTTTGGTAGGTTGTTTTGGTTTGTTTTGGGGATTTTTTGGTGGTTTGGGCTTTTTAAGCTTTAAATTTTTTTCTTTTTGCAGTTTTTGTATCAGAAGAAGCCCAGACACTCTTTGTGAGGCACCAAAGATGGTTATACTGAAAAGAGAACACATACAAAAAATTCAATGTCTGGCTGCATGGTCTCTAGCTTTTAAGTGGTCTAGCACATAAAACCACCTCGAACTAAAAATAATAAGGTACTACAGACCTTAACATGCAATGACAGCAATGAATTGCACCTTACATGCTTCTTCCACCATCAAGGGGTAGAAATGTGACTCAGACAAGGGCATTTAGTGACAACAGCAATAAAGGTACTCCAAAGCACAAATGCTTTGCTATCATGTAAGAAAACTAGTCAAACACACTTAGCAAGCCTGCTCAAGAGCCTGAGTTGGAGGCTTAAGCTCTACTCTGTCTTCTGCAAAGAAGGTGGCTCAGCTACTCCACAGCTAAAGCCTAAACACAGCCAGTTCTTAACAGAGTGCTTTCATGTGAGAATTTCAGTCTGAGGGCAACAATGCGGGATGGAACAAGACCTCAAGCAAATTACTGAGACTTCTATGGGCATTCATTTTAATCCAGTATCAACTGATAATACTTTCAAACCAGAGAAAGCTTCCTGCTCATAAGCCAGCCACCTGCACCTGTGAAGGGAGCTGCTGTGAACCACTGACTGCAAGACTAAGTATCAAGATGCCCTTCTCAGCTATGAGAGTGTCTTAAGAAGTAGGCTCCAGGCATTCCCCCAAACTCAGGAAATCCCAACTCTTAAATGTAAGCAGTGCAACTACATGTATTTAATATATTCCACATTAAAAGCATTCAGAGCTAATTCAACCTTAAGGGATGTTAGGTTCACAGACCAAATATTCCTCATACTTCTATTCTCTCTTACTACTATCCTGGAAAAACATGAGAGTTTTCCCATTATTCTGCAAGTTTATGGACTTAAAATGGGTATCTGCCAAGATTTATTTGTTAAAGGGAAAGCAAGATCAGATGCATTTTCCTCAATCTCCATTTAAAATTGTCTTTATTTCAGTCATTTTAAGCAGAAACCTCTCACAGCAGTTGGGATAAGCAGGCTGTTATACCATTACACTGTTACATTCAATTGCAGATACATCTCACTTCATACAAATATAAGCAAAAGGTGTGTTTGTGGTGAGGTTTTTCAAGGAACATTTCTTAAATGTCTCAGTGTGCCAAGTACATCGATCTGCACTTTTTGCATCAGGAGGCCAAGTAGGAACACAGTACATCTCACCTGTGGATCACAGGGAGAATTAAACCATTGTGTTGTGACAAACCTTACCTGACATAAAAGCACATTCAATTTGCTTGAGGAATCCAACTGTTCACCTATATTCAGTATTGTCATGGGTAGGGGTCCTTAATTGCACAAAGGTACAGAGCACTACTTATTGGATTACTTAAAGTTAAAACTTAACTGAGCACTACCCTCCTATCTTCACTCTTAAAATATCTGAGGCACAAGTATATGTGTGTACTTGTTTTATTCATAATTTGTCTTGGGCTACCAAATGTATTTCTAGTTCAGGTCATTCAACAAAATTGTTGACCTCATTTCAAAACATCCAGTGATCCATTTTTCATTCAATGGCTATATCGAATGTTAAAAGGAACATAAAAACAAACATGCACACAATTGTACAGGTTTCATAAATGTCTATTTCATTATTGGTGGGTAGCGCATTAAACAGTTAAATACATTTAAATAATGTTTAAGTGACTGCACTAATGCAGAATTTTAACTAGATGGGTAACCAATTTAACTAGAAACCAGCTAACAAGTAACTGTCTAAATACTTCAAATACAGCTCTTGTTCTAGGTCATCCTTCCTGGAAAAAAAAGCCTGCTGGTCACATTGGAAATACAATTTAAGGCCAAATTCTTCTGATATCCCTTCTCTGCAGCAGTTTCTTCACCTTTTTAAGCCTCCAATTCCAGGCCAAGACCAAGTTTATGGCCACCAGCATTGATGCTCTTTCCATCTATCAGGGCGGACAGTGTAAGCTTCACACCTGTAAGATTTTTAAGCAGCATGTTTAGAACACACACAGTAGCTGTCATGCAACTCAACCTCTGTCATTACAAGTCCCTCTCTTTCTATACAACTACTTTCCTCTAAAGATTTTTAGAGAATACATTTACCCATGAAATCTGCTGAAAGTCAGTCATGTGAAGAAAGCTATGATTTTTGTAAACAGTTATAAAGTGGATGTAAGAAGTCTCTAATTGCTAAATACATAACAGTTCTTTCCTGCATTAAGACGTGCAAAGGAGGAGGAAAATTGTGCATAGACAGACACTCCTACCTATAAAGGGATAGAATTCAATTAAATTGGTTTTCAAATAAGGAACTAACCAATGGTAATACAGCCTTAACAGGTGCTTTCATATTTAAGCATAACAAGTTAAGTTCTGGAGGGTTTTTTTACTACATATGAAAAGCAGGAAGTGTGAAGTTTTGACAATCATAATTTGAAGACCTGCTATCATTCAACATGGTATAATTGGACAAAGCAATGCTTTGCCTAGCCTAAAGCTAAGCTGTCAAACATAATACAGTGCACTCCTGCACAGATCAGTGAAGAATATAATGCATTAATACCATTAGATAAAATAAGAGTTTGTCTTGTTTAGATAAAGGTTTGATGTACGACTGAAGCTACTGTAAAACACCTACTTGGCCTTCAAAGAAAAAATTATTCTGAAGGAAAATAGTTGCACATAAATGCAGAGATTATTTTCTTTAGGATGCATAGAAGATACACATGACATAATTCATGTGATAGCTCTTACCTGGCCTCAGGGTCTGAGTGTAACCCACTCCAACTAGACTAGAATTGTTCACTTTTGCCTAAAAATAAAAAAAATTTAAAAAATAAAGCAATTGAAATGTTGTAACTGATTAGTTATTTGTTACCATTCAGAACCTAGAATAACTACAGCAACACTGCCGTTTACCAGTTTAACCAAATCTTACTGTTCAGTACCCCTGTGCTTCCTGAATTCTCTCCTTCCAACTATGCCCTCGTCCCTCAACTTACAGCTGAAGCAGTAACATATTTAAGAGCAGAGGGAATGTAAGGGCAGGGAGAACTGTTACTGGAACATGGTTCCACAGGTGAACTTTACCACTTCCCCTTTTTCAGAAGGCCAGAGCCATTTACCACCAGTCTCCCAAAAAATGCCACATCAGAAGAATCCTCCATGTTCATGTTATTACAGAAGAATTAGTATCTTGCAAGTCCAATCAGTCAAGCAGCAAACATTTCATAATATCATCATAAACAATACATACAAAATTATTTATGTCACTTTGCATCATTTCCTCAACAGGATGACTCCAATTTTGTAACACACAGGAAACTTTTCTGCTTATCAACTTTTAACCAGTATTGCCAGAGTTCTTACCATGAGAATGTGACAGAGCTCCCCAAAAACTGGTTTAAAAAAAAATCTGTAAACTTACAGAACCAGACACAAAGGTTTTTTTTCAACTGTGTTTTTCTTTTAATAAATACAGTAGGATCTCTAATGTAAGCATATCTGACAGCCAGATTCTACGAGACCTTGCTGTAAGCAACATTACAGAATTTAAATACTTAATTGCCTGGACTGCAACAGTAATTCCTACAAGGCCTCCCAGTCTATTTTGTACTAATAACACATGGATTCACAGAAACTGAAAATACACTGTACTTTGCACAACCCTTCAGGTTACAGCCATACTTACTGAGATAGAAGCAGTGGAATCCAACTTGTATTTAGCTGCAATGCCAAAGCGAGTGCTGTTGCTACCTGCTGTCCAAGCCAGGTTTACAGCAGTTTCAAGACAGTCACTCACTTTTTGGTAAATTGACCCACCAAATTCGGAACCATCATTGCTGCACAAATTAAGAGAAAAGTTAGTTTCCTATCTGCATAATCTCTTTTTTTTTTCCCTTTTATTTTACTACTTTTTTAAATTTGATTTTTATTCAAATAAAAATTTCAAAACTTTGGGTCGTTTCCCTTTTTTGGACAAGAGAGGAGAGATGAACAAAGGCTTCAGGGCAAATTTAAACTGCAGTAATTCATGGAAATAAAAAGGTATTTCAAAGTGCTAATTCTCATGTTAATTGTCAAAGTCCTTGACCAAAATTCTAGATCACATCCTTACAAAACTGACAGATATGTTAATGGTTACAAAATGGGCATTCTGAATTATATGATTATTGAATATGTGAAACTCCTAAAGAACTGGATGACCTTTCAAAAATCTGTCACAATGTTTTACATTAGTAAACTGAAATAGAATTCTTCCAGTCCAGACTATAGAATATTTTGTAGTTTTCTCCTATATTCCTCAATTTCCATGCATTCAGACAGATACAATCCCCATGCTTCCCTTGAAAAGCAAAAACTTTTAACTATCTAAATGCACTAGAACTCCACCAATTTTATTAATTTGGATTGAAAACACCATGTTTTTCAGTAGGTTTTGATTAGATTGCTCTGAAGATCTAAAGGCAGGAAGTCTGAATAAAGTTCATAAACAAGATGTCTTACACTTAATTAGTTATACTGTTTCATGCACTCTTTGACAGGCAAGAAGATGAGCCTCCACAAAAAGTCCAGAAGCAAAGCTCTAGTCTTGCTCTAGAAACTACTGCAGCACTAGTGCAACACTAATTACTACCTCTAACAAATCTACTGCCTTTAAATTACAGTCTGATACAATTCAATATAATGGGACAGCCAGAAAAAGCATTATGATCAGTTCTGCGTAACTGAAGTACTGCACTTCCAATTTGCATGTACTTCAGTATTTGGCAAGCTGCATCACGTATCATGCTGCAAGTGCTAACCACAGGTGTTTACTGTTTTGAAAAGGAGAGATACCAAGTATCATTTACACTTATTTAGAGTTTCCTATTGAAAAATGCACTCCATTAATGGCCTCGTAAGCACCGCTTGGTATTTCAAGCATTTGTATTTTAACTAGAAGGAAAGGTAAAGAAAGCCTGCTTCTGCAAAGCTGGAGAAGTTTTCAGTACTTACACATTAGTGTGCAGTTGGAAGTCTCCAGTCTTGTAACCCACAGAGAAATTATTTCTTGTCAATTTTGATTTGGCACTATCAAAAGTCATCTGATAACCAGCAAGCCAGCCTTCAAAACCAAAGACAGCTGAACCATGGACTGCAGGTCCGGCAAAATCAAAGTCAACATCACAACCTAGGTTTACGCATTCACGTTTATAGGCTGACTTAATTTTACCACTTTTCTTTCTGAAACAGAAAAAGAGTTATCTTAAGACAAGCACACACGATATTCCTCAATGACCTGCCCAATTCAAGCCCTATAACTCTACACAATGTATCTAAATGCCTTGCACATGCATCCCCTGGACCAGGCAAAGTACAGCCAGCCCATCCAGAGCACACAGGGCTACTGAAAATAGGCATTTTCTGATTAATGCTTTTAGCAGCAGTTGCATGTCTCCTGCAATCTTCCAGGTATTTCTATCCCATAAAATAAGCAAAGCTGTGAGATGTGCAATACTAACCCCACAGTGATGTGGTGGTAACAAGCAGAAGCCTTTAGCATTGGGATTTGCTAAGCTGCATCAATAGCAAACCATACAAACAGCTCTGTCAATACCACAGACCAGATCAACAGACCAGGGGTGTTGTCATTCCCCTAAGGTAAAACCGTTAACCATTCTTACCCTGTATTTGGTGAGAAAGTTGTATCAAATGTCAACTTCAAGCCTTTGGCAATCTAATTGAAGGGTGGAGAAGATAAGATAAAGCTATAAATTCAGTTCTTACACAGAGGTAAAACAAATAAATATTTTCCTAAACTATTACCTGATCTTCAATTGCAATTTCTGTTCCCAGAGTGTTATCTGTGTTCCATTTTTCTGTGAAAGTCAGACCATACTCAGCCCACTTGTATTTGGTCTCCAAGCTCCCATTCACTTTTCCAGTGTCTGTGTTCGATGAACCAGATGTTGTGAATTCCTAAAAAGCAAAAAAGATACATGTGATCCTGAAAGCATTACACAATGTTTCCTTCGGCAAGCACTAAGATCTTGTTATAATATGGAAAAAATTTAAAATCAGTAGACAACTTGCAGTTAAAGAAGGGAGAGTAGCACAGCCAAGAAGAACTAATGACTCATGCCCACATGGAGGCCTTCCCCCACCCCCATCTCAACTGCAGCGTTCCTGTCACTATTACAAAATGTACAAGGTGGTGACCTAACTCCAAAGCAAGACAGTAGCCACCATAAGGATTCTCCTCTAAAGCAGAAACAAGTTCTTGAAATATAAGGCTCAGTTTGATACTCCCAGTGAGCAACTTAAAAATCAAACCAAGAGCCAAGAACGCTCTAAGGCACATAATGCAACTCCAGGAAAATTCTTTAAGGATCATATATGTATTTTCATTATTCTTGTCAACCATCTCTGAAGATAAATAATGTGCAACTGTAAAATGTCACAGAATGGCATCATTTTTCAAACTGGGGGTGGGGTGGGTGGTTTGGGTTTTTAATTGCTTTTTAAAGAGAGTTCTTAGTTCTTATGCACTAGCCTTTCACACCAGCCATAGGCAGACATCTTTTAGTGACACCTATAAAATTCCTGTTCCCCTGGCACTTTGGTTCCATGACACAGAAATAACATTTATGTTTGAAGTGGGAGCTAAGCAAACAGTCTGGATTTACAGTATGGTATGATCTCACCTGGAACTCCTGAAAGTACTTAGAAGTCAACAGTATCACTCACATTTCTTTATTAAAGGAAGTAATCACTGATGTCTCTCACTATTTGGATTCTCACAAAGAGCAGAATGAATAGTTTCTGTGTACCAATATTCAAAAACTGAAGGCAATTAGAAGTAGAAGCCAGATTTGCAAATACATGTTAAAGAGCTCTTTCCAGTAGAAGTATTACTGCTCTTATGATTTAAGAAGTTATTTCAACTTTTTAAAACATAAAAATAGACATTTTGATCTGTCTTCCTCCATGCACAACATTATTTTCAAACAAACTTCCCACACTCACCTTCCCCAGAAGGAAACACAGATTTGAAATCACAAGTCCTTAAGCACTCTTACAGCAAAAGCCCCAACAACCCAAAACGAACATGGTTGAGACTGTTCTTTAATGGTGGCTGATCAAATTTAACCACGTCCAAGACATTTACTTGTACCACGTTAGTGACCCACTACACCATACACAGTTGCATAATTCTAGTAGGTCTATTTCTTGGCAAGAGATGGGAACTACACAAATACCTTCAGCTTTAACTTCTTGCTTTGTGCTATTCCTACTGCACAGGGTGTATGTGACTGTAACCATTGTGGCAATAGCTTCAGGAGAAGCAAAGTATTATATTCTCTCTTATCTCTGCTTTAAAACATCTGTATGTTTTAAGTACATATATGCCAGCAGTTTTTCCTCCTGGGAAGGATGGCTTATAACTGATACAGGATTCACATTAGGGCTTGCATTTTTCGGAGTTTTACCAGCATAATTGGTAGCTCTCCAAAGAAATAAGCTAAGCTAAGAACAACTACCTCTGTAATAGGGCTCTTGCAAACTGTTTTTCAGTTGGGATATAGACTTCTAGAAAAAACAGAGCATATAACCCACGAACCTTGTTTCTAAGAGCAAGTTACACTGCTCAGGCTCCAGTTAAGGGGAGAAAAAAAATAAATCTACCTTTGTATCTTGCAAGGTCTGCTCTAGAAATAGATAAAAATTTCAGGGGGCACTGCTTGCATGACCAAGACATCTTGCATGGAACACTACTGCAGTGCTTTAATACCTAGAGAAGCCAAAGATTCAACATGCTTATTCAGTGCCAGCTACTTCATACAAGAATCAAGATGACAGAAATTTCCACCGAACAGTATCACAAGGTACTTGAGAAATAAAATCTGTATACTATAATTGGTATATTAAAATACTTTATTTGTTCACCTTCACACACAAGGCCAGGGACAACTAATAATCCTTTTTATTATACAAAGATTACTGAACAAGACAATACTCCTGATACATTCAGATCTTTAGGGGCTTCCGAAATTATCTTACATCAGAAATTTGTCATTCATATAACCTATAAAATACTTAACAGCATCTGAAAAGTGTCCCTTTGAACTAAGTATCAGAACATAGCTAGAAGAAAAATATAATGAATTAAGTTTACTTAAACTCACCACTCCACTTGCAGATTTTGTTTTCACATCCAGTTTCACCAACCCAAAACCTCAACAAAGAGAAGTCAAAGTTAGACAATTAGGCCTTAACTAAGGCCTTGCACATTTTTCAATAAGCTAGTCTTTCAGGCAGTCTCAGCAGTGTGCCACAGATATATATATATATATAAACAGCTACAGACTGACTTCAGCAACATTCAACTTTTAGATGCTGCAGCAGTTAAAGGAGGCCTCTCCGAAACAAGGCAGGGAAGTGCCTCTCAGTTCTACACAAATACATTTAACTACCAAACGATGCTTCCAAGAGGAAATACGTTATTTTCTGTTCTGTAAAAACGAGTGGAATCATTTTTATAGTTAACACCTTTTAAAGAGCTATCCCAATGCATAACATGCCTCTTTCAGCACCAAGACAAAACACCTCCAAGTAAAAAACTGTAAAAGCAAAGTCACTGGGAAATACACAACCACTGGAACTGTAATACAAGTAGGTTTTATGGGAGTGTCAGTTCACATTGTTATCCAGAGAGGTGAGCAACAGTCTTAGTGAAAAAAACCCCACACGTTTCCGAAGACCAGAAAGAAACAGCACTGTGACAAAGAATGATTTAACTATGCAGCTGTCTGGTATTAAAGCATTTTAAGATGTGGAAGGATTCTTTATCCCAATAGCCATTCCTCTTTCTAATCCAAAAATGGCTACATTACACTGGTATATAACCCTTTCTATATCAACAAATGTGGCACAGGCAGACCAGTAAACAAAGTGTGCTCCTAAGTTAAACTACACTTGCTGCTTACATTCTTTCATACTTGTACACCTCTGATATTGATGTGGCTCAAGCAGTAAGATTCAACAGCCTTCACATCAAAACAGCTCACAAAAAGCCTTCAACGATCTGCTAGCTGGCGGTAAAGATATAAACACAGCACACCTTCCTCCTCCCCCAAAACACTGGTATTTGATAATTTGATTTTCCATACAGACTTAAAAAGCCAATTCATTGTTGCACCTCAAACACCACTTATAAAAGGTACTATTCTTACCATATCCTTTATTGAAGATATCTCTGGCAGGTTTGCCAAGGTCTACGTATGATGGAGGAATCGCCATTGGAGCTGAAAGGTAAAGGGCTAGTTAATAATGAACCTTTTACCACTGCACACCTGAAAAAAATGCTACCACAATTCTTCCAAGATAGTCTTTAAGGCAGATTAATCTACCTAAAGGCAATTAATAGATAAAATTGATATAATTATATATCTATAATTAATAGATATAATACTACAGTATTCTGTGAAACACCTAGATTTTCAGTGAAGGTCACTGTGAACATGGGATGTTTTCTCAGCTTAGGCAGAGAAAGGGCATTGCAGAGAAAAGGCATTACAAGACCACCCAGTTCTTAATTTTTCAGGTAGATTTCTCCATACAACTTTCATTACCAGAAATTAACTAATAACTCACATTTCCACAGTTGGCATAGTTACTGCCAAAAACCTGGGCACTGGAAATCTAAAAACCTGTAATGCAGACAGTTATTCCCTGAAGTTCCACAAAGTCAAATTTGACACATGCTTATGAAAACTACCTGAAAGTACCTACAAGGTTTTATTTTTGAAAATTTAAAAAGAAATCATATCTGCTCTCCAACATCATTTTTGCCCCATATTTTAGATGGCAGAGATACAATTTAAAAAAGAACATCTAACACCATTAATCAGCAATCAATCTGATAACATACAAGAATTTCAGTTTGGGAGGTTGTCTTGTTAGTTTAAAACATCCAAGTAGGAGGAACGTGGGGTCTGTGAGAAGAGATCTCTTTACAAGTCCCCTTCTCAGACAGGGAGCCTCTGGCAACCTCACTGTTAAAGAACCTCTCACTGCAGATGAGCTATGGCCCAGCCTCTCGGGCCCCATGGACAGACATCAGGCTAAGGTCTCACCCAGGCCCATATCACTGTTCTCTCTGGGAAGATACACTCTTATCTGCACCCCCCTTGAAACACTGTTTTCCCATGATTTCAATAGCAAGAGGCTGCTGTTACAGAGGCCCTGTATTTTAAAGCTGAGAAATATAGAAAACAGAGCCTATTAGTAACTCCCCCCATGCTGTGAAAGCGGGGAGAAGGGATGGGGGGAACAACAAAACTAACTAGACAAGGCCATGAAAAGGCTAAACGTAAGCAAACAAAAATCGTATCTTCTCAAACTGATTGGTCAAATTTGTTTTTGCAGGGAGAGTCAGATTAACATAATTGACTTTTTATCTTGCTTTTGTGTGGTGGATTGATTTTTTTTTTTAAGTAAATGAAAAAATTATCTTTAGAACTTGAAAAATAACAAGGGCAGTGTTCTCACATGTTAACTTCCAAACCCTAATTACACCTGCCATATACAGCCAAATTGTATGAGCTGCTACTATTTTAGCAATCAATGGGAAGGCACAAAACTGTGTCTTATCATTCTACAATTCATAATGCAATTCTCCAGAGTACCCTACTTCAGCTCCACACTGCCCTAAGAGGATAATTTCAACCTACTCTGAGAAACAGTATTACACTCAGGTTTCACATACAAACACACAAATTCAGAAAAACTTCTTCAGCAAAGATGTCTAAACTCTACAACCAGGTCACTATATCAAGATATCTATCACTTGCTCAAGGACAAGTCTGGTTTTCCAGGGAGTTAAACTAAACATCAATTTTTTTTTTTAAAGAGACATGAAAATGGCTTAGAGTATCTGAAGTTTGAAGAGACTTAGCCCAAGTTCAAACCTATAGAAGAACAGACCCTAATCCCAGTGACAAGCCATTAAGTGGTTCCTACTATTTATTCCATAAAAAGTAGGTGAGAGATCAAGTTACAAGGGAGTGAGACCTCTCGCCTGTAGATTTCTGCTGTACAGCAACTGTACAATTCTTCAGCAGTTTAAAATATTATAGAGAAGGTTTAGCTATACATTTCCTTTAATGAATGGATTTCACCTCTAACTAGCATCTTCAGAAGAAAAATTTTTTCTAGTTTTATATTAGCCTTTAGCACAGATATGCTTTTCCAGGGAAAATAAATGAGCTTTTCCCTTTCATTTTCAATGTTCCCAATCTGACTAGACAACCAGTACAGACAAGAGACTTATGCTAAGCAGAAATGTCCTGAGAAGTTAACAAACTTGTATCTGTGTCAAAATTCAGAGAATTATTACAGTAAAAAGGATGTTGCCATTTTATCTGGCCTAGTTAAGCATCCTTCCACTTCAGGGAAACCAGCCAGTATTTGTCAGACATTCCAGCCTACAGATGCAAGTTTTGTAATAAAATGTTGAAAGAGAGTACAACTGTCACTCTGCTGTTCTAATACTATACTCTAATAGTGACAGGGAGGGATGAGGACAAAACAGGAAACCAAGAGTTAATTTCAGATATACTAAATACCCGATAAACCAGTGTCATCATCAGAATGCTCATTAAATGAAAACAGGGCCATAAAAAAATCAGTCCTGTGTCCTCACATGTTAGCTAGGTTTGCAAATTCTTATAATGACAAGTAATTTTCTTCAACCCTGTTAAGAAGCACCTTTCACTTAAATACTACTAATTAGAACTGACTAACCTATAAGTACCATTTAGCAACTAGAGGTTTGTTGTAAAAAACTGTAAAATAATCGACTTGAAGTACAGAATATACTTGAGCCAAGTGAGAACTCCACCTTAATCTTTGTTTCATGCCACAGTGACGAAAAAAAGTTTAATTAATCTGTTACTCGAGAGCCACAATCATGCTTTCTTCTGCCACAAAAAGAAAAAAGAATCACCCCAAGAAAAGAAAAATGTAATAACGTTATCAAATTACTACATCATAGTTTTCCTTAGAAGTAGTATTTCAAAACTCTCACGCCCTACAATTAAGGAATGCCACGGACCTCTATTAAGATTTCTAACAATTTTAAGATCTCGAGACATTCAAGATCAAGCTACAAACAAGATCAGGCTATAACAACAAAAAAAAAACCTGTACTCATGCAATTTTAAAAAACAGCAATAACTACGCCGAAATTATCCCAGTATCCCAGTAAATAGCAACAGAAAAACTGAGATTGTTTAAAAGTAATTTGTTAATATACATCAGACACATGGTGACCTTCAGGCTTACATTGACACAACGCAGAGCTTAAAAAAAAGAAAAGCCACTCCTCACCTTTGCATTAACTCTCTCCCTACTCACAGATCGGAGGTGGACACGCAAGCCTAATACTGGCCAAGCCAATGTAGAAACTGAAAGGGCAAGGTCTGGAAATGGACTACGGGCACAGGAAGCGAAGGCAGGGGTAGTAAAGCAGCGCCTCCCAGAGGGGAAGGGCAGCGAAGGGGAGAGCGGGGATGCGGCCGCAGCCCGGGCAGGGCCGCCCAGGCCCAGCGCCAAGCGCGCCGCCCGCC
>VZTE01000104.1:301303-334233 GCA_013397775.1 Eulacestoma nigropectus
GGGGCCTGCGGGAGGGCGGGGACTCCGAGGGGGCGAGGCCGGGCGGGGCCTCCGTGCGCAGGGCGGGCGGAGGCGTCGGGGCCGCCCGCGGGGCAGGAAAGGCTCCTCAGGGGCCGTAGCAGCCGCACCCGGGAGTCTCCTGCCTTGCGGCGGGCAGGGGAACGTGCCTTTCTCTTTGGGGACGGGCGGCCCTCGACTGTACGTACAGCAGGAGCCCTGCGCCGCTGCCCTTCCCGGGAAACTACCAGTCACCCTCCCAGGGCCCCCCCGCCGCCCGTCCTGGCACACGGACTGGAGAAGCCCTTCGGCTGGGGCCGGCCGCGGAGACGCGCCCCGCAGCCGGGGGCGTTTGTGCAGATGGCGCTTGCCGGGAGCAGCCCCTGTTCCTTACAGCCCCCAGGAGCCCCTTCCCTTCCCACAGGGACCGGCGCCCGCGGAGCCTGGGCCATGACGCAGTGCGCAGCGTGGCTCCGCAGGGATGCTCGCCTTGGCTGTCCCGCTGCCGCTGAACACCTCACACGGTGCTGCTACCCGAAAGGCACAGACACACAGGGACACCCCGCAGGACGGCTGTCCCATTGCTGGTCTGGCAGTTGTACTCCACCTAACAAGGTCGGGTGCCTCCTGCAGACAAGTTGCCACAGACTTTCGAATTGCCTGAACTCTGTTTTTACCTCTTCCAGTCACCCCCCACAGACACCCTCGCATAAGAACACAGCGTATCTCAGGCCAAGAGAAGCAATAACCCTCAGAAACCTTTCCTCGATAGTGCTGTCTGACCATAAATCATACCTGGAGAACACAGGCTGTTGTGCAGCAGCCACTGCGCAGCTCTGCAGGAGGAATTGCCGAGTCACCAATGCAGACCATTGCTAGGCCAAGGAACTGCACGATAGCCATTTCTAAAATTCATATTCTTCCCTCTTTTCTTGGATTATGACATGATCTCGAATTATTCAAGAAGGTAGAATTCATTTACAAATAAAAATTATATTTCTATTGTAATATTAAAAATACATAATAGCACAATTCATTTTCCACAACACGTGGTACAACAGTAATTTTCCAGGATATTAAGAAGAGAGCAGATTAGCATCAAGGCCCAACATAATGCCAGTCGGCACCTGGTTGTTGTATCAAAAGATAAGCAACAGGTTTATTTTTTTTTGTGCAAGTTCAATGCTTTCACATCAGAAGACCCAAGAGATGTTTCATTTTGGTAGTTTCAAATAAGACAGTTTGGCATTCCACAGATAGATACATGTTGATGAATCAAGAAGGAAAGCAACATACTGAAAATATAAATAGCAGTAGGAAAAGGAACCCAATGTGTCTTATTGTGCATGGAAACATACATTAGGAATAAATAGAGATCTGATTAAGTAAAAAGAGACTGTAGTATAAGTTGCTCATTATTTAAAGACATGCATTTATTATTCATACCAGTACTATAAACCCATTCTGAATAAAAGCTCAGTCGCTTATAGGAGACATCAGCATTCTGCCTTTTTTTTTTTCCTTTAAAGATAAATATTTCAGTAATGGTTTGGCTTTATTTTAGCAATCCAGGAAAGCAATTACTGCCCCACCGTGAGCAAAAAAAGTAATGAATCACTTGCTTTGTGAGACAAGGTAGAGGCATAATCTGAGACAGACAACAGCACACAAACTCCTCTGCATTACTGTTCCGGGCTTCCGTAGCAAGAGCCTCTGCCTGCCAGTGATTTTTACTCACTCTTCCCCCAGCCCTCCCTCATACAACCATGTCTTATTTCTCTCAGCGTATCTGCTAAAGCTCAGAGCACCAAAAAGGCACAGCTCCAGGCCTGCCATAGCAAGCCTTCTGAATTACTCTGGACCTTTCTTCTTAGTGATCTCCTTGGACTATTTAGTGCACACACCTCCTATGTAGGTGCACTCCCTCTGAATGGGCTGGTTTTCTATTGGAATTCAGCAGTTCTCAGGTTTTGGGGTGAGTTGCAGTTGAACTGTTACCATTTTGTATGAATACAGCCATATTTATGTATAACTGACATCAGAGTCACATGTTTTACTGGTACCACTTGGAAAAAAACAACCCACAATTTGCTATAAATTTACTGCCATTTGAACACAAACTCTGCTTCTCTCTCCACAATTTATAATCACAAGGACTGAAGTAGTGTATGTGAGCAACAAAAAGGGAGCAAGTGGCTACAGTACACACCAGTGTCCACCAAACAGTTTAGATAACTTCCTCTCACTTTTGACATGAGCCTGAAGTCATTGTTTGCTCTCCCCTCCAGATGCAGACCTTCAAGTTGAAGAGTCAGTGGAGAAGCCTTAGAAAAGGTCTAGCAATGAACAGCTAAGTGATTTAGGACTCTTCATTCTGAAACAAACTGACTTAGGGGATATAGCAGAGATTACGAAAGTGGAGAGGGTGTAAAATTGTTGAAGCTAACAAGAAACAAGTTCAGAACAAAGCCATGGGTTTTTTTCTACGAAGGAGTGCAATCCAGTGGAATTACCTAACACAAGAAGCTAAATGTTTATATGGGCTCCAGGGAAAACTAGACAGGCTTGTGGAAGAGAAATCCAGCAAGGATTACTAATTACTAATCCATTCAACAATTACATGTGGCTGTGTAGCCTGTTTGGAGTGAGAAAATCCCTGCATTACAAATGGAGGTATCATTTAAGTTTATCCTGTTCTTACACTGTTTCTTTTAGGTATGTGCTGTGTAAATCGTTGCTCAATTCATCATTCCAGAGGCAGGGATATTAGATTGTCTACGCCTTTTGTTTGATACCTTATAACTGCCCTTATGCAAACTAGGCCTCTGGAAAGCCCTAAGAGGGCAACAGAGGCCCATACTGCCAGGATCTTTTAGACTAACAGACTTAATGCCTTTCCATTTTTTTTTCCTAAACAGTTTTAAATAACATTCTTTCTAGTTTAGCTTAAACTACTAGGAGGATGTTTAACTTCAACCAGATTCTAAGACAGACTTAAAACAGGTCCACACAGAGCTAACACATTTAAATAATCTGATAGAGAGAATACCTTAGCTCAGAGGAACACCAGCTAATATTAGCCAGTGATTTTAGAGCTGAGAAAGTAAACAGAAATCAAATTTGAGAAAGTCAGCAAGGGAACCAACTTGTTTGGAGGCCTTACTAAGACTAATGGAGACACAGAGCACCTTACAACTACACAGCTAATGAAGGGTGATTGCCCGTTGCTCTACAGGCAAAGCAAACTAAAAATCCAATCCTTCTTTTTATGGCCTGTGGAAACACTGCACACTCTTCTACTACATGTTCAACACTGAAGTACCTTATTCCCAAATAAATAATAAGAGAGATGTGGAAAAGGTTCTGTTAAAGAGCAAGAAGAAACTGAAATAAAAAACAGCCCTATGCAGAAGAGCCTGTACTTATTTGTTCTACTGAATTTTAATTTGGTTGATAATAATTTTTTCCTTAATTTTTCTTTTTCTTGCAGTTTTCATTGCCTTAGGATTTCTTTGTTATTGTTGGGTTAGGGTTTTTTTATCTTCAAGGAATAAGACTTTTTTTTATCTTCCTGGTAGATTTACAAACCATCAGGTGTCCTGACACCCTGAAATAAGTTCATTAATAGGCTTCATTCCTTGCAGGGGATAAATCCGAGAAAGGGAGGGGCAATCACACAATCAAATGCTGACCTGTAAGCAAAACAACAATTAATGCAAAACTCACTGAGAAACTCAAAGAGATATGCCCGGTGTTCCAATCAGTTATGCGGAACAATAGGTTTGAGTGATTGGTGCAGTAGTTCTCACCTGAAATAACGATGAGAACAGCTACTCATTTGTGCTGTATTGTTGACATTTCTGCTTATGATGCTGTAGCAGTTAGTGTGTCAAATGAATGCATGGCACTTAGTTTTAGAGGCTGCAAATTTTTCAGTTATCTCAAGTTTTTTATAAAAAGTTTAATGATGATTACATGTCTCAGAAAACCCAGGGCACTTTGCACCAAAGGAATTACACTGCAGAGCAACAGGCCTCCAAGACTTTACTTGCCTCGCTGAAAAGAATTTGGTTGCCTGCATGACACTGCTTCTCTCATTATAAAGCTTAACCCAGTGAGGGACACAGGCGCACAAGATGTTGAGCGGTGTTTTTATGGCCTTGTCTCTCACTGAAGCCACTCCAGGATTAAGCCTAAATGCTGTAAATAACACCTTGGTGGGAACAAAGCAAAGCTCAGCCATGGAGGAAGAATATGCAGAGGACTGTGCCCAAGAGTTTTGTACTATGTTCAGAAGAGGGCTTGGAGAGGGGGAGTAGAAAACGGCTTGCCCTCAGGCAAATCCTTCGCTGAGAAAAAAATGTGCTACCCTGGCTTCACGACCTTTCACATTATTTACAGGGTGTCCTTATTGTGCTCAGAGTATTCTGATGGTGGTCTTTACTGTAAACTGCTCTGATGCACCTCTCTAAACCTGAGAGCATCTACAGTAACAGCAAACGTTGTTGGCCATTTGCTTTTGAGGGACTAAGTTTCCTTCTTAAAAAATAAACAATGCTAAAGTCCTAATAATGTTTGCTGTCTTACTAATTTGACTTGGATCAGTTTCTCCCTGAAAGCAGGTCTTTCTTAAGGTCACGTCTCATTCTAGGGTGCCTGTTTGTAGCAGGCTTTACAAGCGTAGCAAGTGATGGCAGGCCGTTTGCAATAGCCAGGCTGGAGGGGTTTCAGGCTGCTGGAACCTGAGCTCCTGCCCCAAATGGCTCGGACTTGGAGGAAGCTTCAGCCGAGCCAGGCTGGCTGAGCTCTGACACGGAGCGTGCCTTGGCTCCGGAGGCCGAAGGGCACCATACCCTCTGGGTGGGAAGGAAGATTGACGGGTCTTCAAACAAGGGGAAAGCAGCAGATTCTTGGAAGCAGATGTGCAGTGGGAAGGACGGCGGTGCTGGGTGACAGGACGAGGCTGAGCTGGCCAGCGGGTCCCGCACCCTGCGGCGGCTGTCGCGTTTGGCTTCTGGGTGCGATGCCAGTGACCCCCGAGCGAGTCGCACACCCTTCAAGAGTGTGGGTCGGCCCTAATTTTACCGTAGAGGCACACGGGGATGAAGGGTGACGTGCCGGCCGAACACGGGCGCTCTGTCCTGGTGCCCTGGCAGGGCCGGCACTTCGAGGAGCGGTTCAATCCCTGCCATTCCCTGGGTGCTGCCTTTCGGGAGCGCCGGCAGCGGAGGGCAGCCTTTCCCGGCCGGCACTGCACCGCAGGCGGAGCTGTGCGTGCTGAGAGACAGCCCGGGCTTTGGGAAAGGAGACAGCGGCAGAGAGGGAGTTCAGGCTCTTGGCACCGTCTTTCTAAAAGCAGACTGACGTGCTGGGGTACACTGAGTGCTCCTGCACATCCGGCAGCACATCCCGTGGGGAAGCTGACCCGATGGAGCTGACCTAAAACCGATTGGTCTGTGATCAGCTGGAGTTTAACCGGAGCAATCTGACACAGCTGGTTACATGGGAAGAGAGGCTTATCTTGGTAGGACAAACCACTTAAAAACCTACAAGAAGTGATTTATCTACAGCTCTATTTTGACAGCTATCATGCTAACAAATATAAAAGTAGTGAATTAATTACTTTTTCGGCCTGCATGATTTCCTTGAAAAACTGTGTAGTCCACACCCTTCCACGGTATGTGGAAAGTAAGCAACCTTTGCCAACATGTGTGACTCATCCAGTCCTTTAAGGGTTTAATTTTCATTTGAATATAAGATAATAAAACACACACCCTCACACACACACACACAAAGGGACCCGTGACAGATTTTTCCTCTTTCACAGAAATTTGACTGTGTATATATACAGTCATGTTCTAGTTAGTTGCCAAGTGCTCAGTGCAGGACTCAGCGCAGCAGAGCTGATGGTAGTGGTTCTTACAACTAGATCTGCCTAATCACCACCAGTATAATTATTTTAGTAATACCTTATTTCATTGATTCTTTTTTATTTACTCACATTGATTAGTTTTTATTTATTCACATTGGAGGTTCTAGTCCAGAAATTTGTGTTCAGAAGTTTTGATTAAAATGTTCAGTGCTTTATAAGGGAAAAATGTTGTTTTTCCAATTGAAATAGTTCTTACAATGATTTAATTGAGACGGCTCTGTGCAATTCATGTTGAGGTGGGTATTTCAGCCATCACATCAAAGAACTGCCCTTTTGCTGTCTAGTAAAACTCACGCACTCAACCTATAAACTTCAGAAGGATCTCCCATGATACAGTTTGGCAATTGATTTCTGTTAAGGGTGTACGATGGAGGCACACACTTAATCTCTGCACTTAATGTAATTGGTTTAAGCCGTCTCCCAGGAGTACCTGTGTATAGTGCATCCCACAGCTGAAACAGCCGAATGAGATTTCTACAATTTAACCCTGTATGGTAAGTTTGGCTGTGGTTCTGAGCAGAACAGAAAGTCCTTCCAGGTAACCATTCAGGAGCATAAGGACCCTAAATGGCTCCTGTGTTCAGGAACGAAGAACAGAAAAGGGTGTGAAAACCAAAGGCAGACAGACAGAAGCACGAGTAAGTACCAATACAAGGGGATAATGAACTGTGACAGGGACGAGGGCAAAGGTGTCTGCTGACAAGAATGAAGAAATCAGGGCTTTACTACAGGTTTACATGCAGCAATTAATTTCACTTCTCCTAAAGACTCTGTCCTTCTGCAAAAAGGGAGTAATGACATTGACCTCTTTTGTACAGCCCAGCACAAAGTGAACATTGGAAAAAATTGTCCTGCTTTCCAACCCTTACGTAACTACAACTTGTATTTTTTAATGTCACATTGAAAAACTTGCATAGCCAGGTGTAAAATTAACAGAGCATGTAATAGAAAGACAGACAAGATATTGCTTAAAAATCTACACAGACTAAAATCCTCCACAGTCAAAGGTAACAAGACAGGTACAATAAATGTGACATATCACAGTCTAAAGAGGCCATGTTATTTGTATACAACCAAACCACCAGGAGAAACCATGCTCCATTCTGAAATAAAACTAAACAACTTCCTAGCTGTCCCCTTTCTGTTTGGAAGGAAGATGTGTCTAGGCGTACCTATTTCATACCCTGAGAACACATTCATCACATTTTTAGAATTCAGGCATTTAAAAAATTTCTCCTAGGCTATGGTTTGGAGAGACATTTGTCTGACACTACTGCCTACTAAGTAGAAGTAGTTATTACTAAAAATTGCTGGCTTTCAGATACAATATGCTGCAGAGACTTGAAAAGCCTATGCTGGGGGAAATGAATGGTGTGTGGTTGCAGATGGGCTCACAGGTGCAGGTTGTGGAAAATTTCAGTGTCACACACTTCATCAGTGTCAGCTACAACCAGAACCAAAGACAGATCTTTAGCACAAAGATCTGCAAGTAATGATCCACAAAATACATATTTCTAAAAAATGTCACTGAGGGCTGCCAACCAAACAGACCTCTGTCTCCTCAGTGGGCAGGACATGGGCCAATGATTCAATTAACCCAGCAACAGATTAAGGAAGTAATAAAAATTAAGAGGCTAGCCAGGACATATATAGAGAAATAGCATGTGGTTCATTGATTGTAAGGAGTGATCACAAGGAAGGAGTCCTTTCAGAGAGAGAAGTGAGCCTTTGCTCCATTCTTGTCATACAGAGATAAAGTCTTCTGGTAGGATGTTTTCAGACCCAGCGTAAAAGTTTACAGGCAACTCGCATGATTCAAACAGAAAATAAAACCTTAAGAAATAGAATATAACTAAGAACTATGATTCAATTAAATAAATTCTTATATACATTTGAACTTCACATTTCCAACTGCATTTTGATTAAAACTTAGGTACACACTGCATATTTAAGTTTATGAATGTAGTAAAAATATGTCTTTTGAAACAAGTTGAATTTTTTTTTCTGAAATAGCTTCCCACATTTTAGAAAATTATTGAATATATTATAAAACATACTGTTCTGTAGTGGTTGTCTACAAAAGTATTATCCAGGTGAACATCAACAGCTTAGTAATGCTTCCTAAGTGACACTGAGATTGGAGTATTACAGTCATCCAGCATGTCCAAGGTTCTCTTTGTGTGAATCTATGCACTTTTGTCTGACAGGGCCTATGAAATTGAGAAATAGAAATGGTTTTGATGCTTCAGTTAATGCATATTTGACTTTGTGCATTTCAGGAGTTAAGAAACTCAGAAACTTTCCTTTCTATTGTGAATTTGCACTAAATCTGACTTCTCAGGTCTTCAGTCCCATATGCCAAACTGCTTTAAGTTATCCCACCTTAGGTATCCCTGTGGACAGGATAAAAAAAAAAACTTATTTTACTTCAGCACTTCCATTCTTCTTGTAGACAGGCTTGGAGATTCAACTAAGCCACAGTAATTATAGTTCTGAGTCAGGCTTCAACTGTTACGCTTGCTTTATCAGCACAGCTTCTCCCTATTTCTGCTGGTAAGAGGGACAAAATTTAAAGCTTTTTATGACTGTAATAGAAAGCCACTAATTAGAATAACCTAGATATATTAATTCTTTCAGAGAACAAAAAAAAAAAAAATGCTGTACCAAGGTTGCAAGTAATAGTAGTTACAGACACTCAACTATGCAGGAAGTCTCATGGTTGGTATTAGCAATCCTGCATTTCCAGTATAATTAAATCAGCAGCTACCCAAAAGTCATCCTTCAATGTGCTAGATTCATCCACCAAGATTAGATATTCATAGGAGAAGGCTATATTGAGATCAGAAGATAATAATATAAGATTTATTATACAGAACACTAAAATAGAAGCTAGGGAATGACAAAGATAAAGCTTGCAAGATGCTTTACATGGAGATCTCTGTTCTGGTTAGACACAGGAAACAGCTCCATCAAGGAGCCTCAGCTTGATGGCATCACCGTCCGGGGTTCTGCCATCACTGAAAATTCACCCAGCAGCAGTAAATGGAAACATCTACACTTTGCAAGTGTGATCAAAGTGGGTTTTTTCAAACACTTTTAAGTCAGGAAGGGCCAAATAATCTATCCTTTGAAAATCAAACCTTGTGATATCCAAGATTGTTGACAGTGTCTCAGGTTATGAAAAAGAAGTAACAAAAACCAAAACAAAAATCCAAAAATAAAGATGACTTTTGCATTAAGCAAATGCAGTTCCAGGTTCTGTATCCATCACCCCAGTCCAGGATGACTGAATCAGAGATACAATGAACTTCTGAACTTTGTGCCATTATCTGGCTGTTAACATTTGTTCAGTAATACAGTGTAAGATCAGCTGCACTAAGTGCCAAATATAACATGAGTCATACTGTGTAGGACTTCACTCCATCCTGGGGTATCTCAGCTGAGCTGTGGTCGTTCGCAGGAGGGGAACATTCTGTTCCAGGCTTTCATGCCTCCAGCACCATTTTCGATATACTTGGTAGCTTTCTGCTGGCACAAGTTGCAGTGAAAGTAGCGTGAAGTGTTGCTGTGGACGCTTTCTGATACATCTGCCTCCCTGGCCTTTCTCTGCAGTATCCAACCTGCCGATCAGCCCACAGCCTTGTCTTCTCCATGCTTCTGCAGCTGGCACTGCCAGCAGCTCACATCTCATCAGGCTTCTGTGAGCTGGCTTAGACTGCACGATGCATGGGACCAAGAACGATTGCATGCACATTGTTTTTCTCTCTCTTGTTTTTTTGGGGTTTGGCTTTTTTTTGACGGGGTGGGGAAGAAGGAGGTTGGTTTTTTGGTTTTGTTTATTTTTTGTTTGTGGTTTTTTTTTTAGTTTTCCTCAGCTATTCATTGCAGGCACAAATAGACAGCTTTAGTAGTAATGTGTTTATTTTCTTTTACTGTAGTCCTGATTCCTTACAGCTCAGGGAATTTATGTATAGGAGACTGATTTGAAGATATTCTCACTGTTTTAAATAACCTCTCTGAGAAGCCAGGGCAGTATAATATGCTTGTCTGATTAAGCACATTGCAATCTTTGGCATGCCTGGGACTACTGTGCTTTCATTTTCCAAGAGGATGAATCTCAGCTGTGCTTTGAAATCCTCAGAGCAGGATACAGATGTGCAGGTGACAAAAGCCAGTGCTCGGTAATCCTAATGCACAAGCATACTTCTTTTGGCAGGATCCTGGCACTCAAGCTGTTATTCCGATCTGCTGGCCGTCTGCTTTCCATTAATCACTTCTGGCAGAAGAAAAGGCCTTCCAAAAATGTTTCACCTTTGGCCTATACTCAGGCAGCAAAGAGGATGTAGCAGCACACAAGGTTTGTGCCATAAGGGATCTTCAGCCTGAGAGCACGATTCTGAGGTTTTTGCCATGAGATTCTCCATAGGTCTGTCCTGGAAGACCGAACAATCTTGTCAGCCACACCTCATCTTAGGTTTCTTTATCTAAATAGGGTGGTAGTCCTCAGTTACCCTGCCTGTGTTTGTAGCTAGCTGACAAGTTAGTTCATGCATAGCACAGATCTGGCAGGACAACATCCCAGGGATGATGATTAGAAGATGGATAATGCCGTACAAGCTTTTTTTAAAGACTTCTGTGACTGAGGGAAGAAAAGGAGGAAATGGAATCAAGAAAATATGGATCTAAATCCAAGACAACTTCAGCCTTTTCTTTCCTGCGCTTGGGAACATTAATGTACAAAAATCCTTAGACAAAACTACACTCCTCTTAGTGATCTAAAACGGAGAAAACCTTCCAAGAACACCACATATGACTAACCATTAAGATGAAATCTGTAAGGAAGCCAGCACTCTTGATTAAGGAACCAAAAATACCTTTATTTTACTCCTGATGAACGCCTTTAGAAACACTGACAAATTTATATGTCTGTTGTTCCACACTCAGTTAAGCCCCCTCATGTCTTACCAAAGGAAGTAAGAAATCCTCCTTTCTAGGCCAGCAACTTTCTTACCTGAGAATGGATTCTCACAGCTCTTCAGTGGTCAGACTGGCATTTGAGATACCAGGTACCTGCATCCCAACCACCTACTGCCCCAGGATCCAAATGAGTTTAAATTCCCACATCTTGCACAGCTGGGACTGGTGGCCAGTGCCTCTTAAGAGCTGAAGCAAGAATGATAATGATAACAATATGTGCATTTAGCCTTATGTGAGGGATTTCTTAAGGTTAACTCAAAGAGTGGAGACAGATCCTTAATCTTTGTGCAGCTCTAGGTGTAAATTCTTCCTGCATCTGATGTGGTAGCATTTTTTAGCATTGGATTAGCTGAAATTGAACTTTGAACATATAGGCAAGATGTGAATAAAGGTGAGCTCAGGCTACGGTCTTACAGATGGTATGCTCACCACACCACGTGCTGGCCGGGAAGATCCTGTGGCTTCCCGTGGTGCTGCAGTGATCTGGGCTATTCTATCATTCATTGCCAGTTCTCCCAGGCCACAGGAAAAGCAGAGAAGGGATTTGTACTTACAAATAGTATGTGGAAAAGGGCAAATCAACAGCCATCAGATGACAAAGTCCACATCCCCCTTGGAAAGCCAAAGTGAAAATGACACAGGTTGTGAACCATCTGTGAACCATACCAGCTAGGGCAGGTTTGAAATTAACTCTGGTGCATTTGGATGTGGTAGAGATAATGCCTGAGAAGGCGCTGTCTATGGATTTAAATCCTGTCTGTGGATTTAGCTACTGGTGTAACTGTCCTGTAGGCAACTGTTCCTGGAAGATAATAAATTAATTCTGGCATATAAACCCCAGTCCATTCCTGGTCAGTGTGCACACATCAGTACAGCCCTGACTGGGTCATGCCTTCACACCAGCCTGTCTCTGCTTCCCGAATCCCAGTCCAAATCACCAACACAGCATTTCTGCAGTGCTGGGACAGAGATAGCACCTGAGTGGTATTCCATGTTCCAGCTTGCCAGAAGCAGACACCAGCCTTCTGCTAAACCTCTGGTTTTCAGCTACTGCAACCCACAGCTTGCAGAAACAGCCCGATTAAGAGAAAACCAGAAAAACCAAACACAAGACCACCTTTGGGAAGGAGTTGTCTCAAGAGCAGCCAGAGGCCTTCAGCAAGGACTGCCTTCAGCAGAGCCTGCTGCAAACCGCTCTCCTTTCTCCTCCCCTCTCTCCTCTTGATCATTTCATAGAGCCTGCAGGAGAGCAGATGCTTTTCTAGGTATTTCCAGCCTCCTGACTGACAGCTTGCACCTGCCCCATGTGGGGCTGTTACATCCCTTGGCATTAGCCAGGGGGGCTATTTTTAATTGGCAGGACAGAAACAAGAGGTAGAGCCTTTGGCCGAGTACCCTGCAACCCTGTTACTCACAGACTGAATCACTTTTTGGCACCCTCATTAAAGCACTTGCTAACAAACTTTGCTTTCCTCTTGAGGAACACTGGTGCCGAGCAGTGCCCCGCAGCGCTGTTTGCTGGTGTGGGAGCAGGAGAGCACACCTTCAAATCATTCATCAGGAAACTCTGAACTAAGGCAACAGCCTCCATAGCCTAGTCAGTGTCTCACAAGAGAAGGCAGAGCTTGCTAAGATAACTGGGACCCACTGGGAAGCAAAATAAGGACTGCAATATTCCAGGCCTAATTTGGGCACTGAATACAGTCAGTGTAGTTCCGCTGGAGCCTGATGCAGTGCAAAAAAACATCTGTGGTTTTACAGAAGATGAAGCTTGTGCTTTATGTTTTTATTGCTGCCTTCCCTCTCTGTGACTTGGGCACGTTTGTAGGTCCAGCTGCCACTTGGAGCAAACAATTCAAGTGTGCCTCTGAAAGGCCCTTTGGAGCACATCACTGCCACAACCCTGCTCCTCCTGCAGGACGTGTTCCCTTTACTTTCTGCCGTAACATGAAGTGCAGCTTGGTTCTTACCTTGGAGCACAGGAAGATGGGCACAACACTCATCACATCTCTGGCAGAATCATGCACAAAACCGTTTTTGTGATGTGTCATGGGTTTCATGCCTATGTAAACAACAGTCACATCAGGTTATTGTTCTGTACAGCTTCGGTATTACAAACCTTCCTGCAATACTAAAAAAACATCACCAAGGAATCTTTTTTAAAGTGCCATTAGGATACAGAAGTTTTATCTGTTTAGCTTTGCCAAAAATAACCCCAAACCCCCTAACATCATAAAATTATTTGAATCAAAAAACTCTGGAAGGGGCATTTGTGATGAGACTTCTAATGAAGTTGCAAAATCCAGCAAAATTGCGGTTAATTTTATCAGCCCCTTTCCAATGCTTCCATTCGCACCTCAGAGAGATTCCCTAGTGAACAGTCACCTCTTGAATACTTTTTGGTACTCCCCACAAGCTTCATTCTCCTTCACAATATTTATGAAATGAATTGCTATTCCCTACATTGCCTAAAGACCCTTCTTCAGTATTACTGTAAGAAAAGCAAACTTCCTGCCTGATGTTGTTTCCTCTTCCTCTCTGCCCTTTTTTAGGGCTATTAACCTCCAATTAGAGTACTTAAGAATCTGTGATCAAGAGACACAGATTCAGTTTTGATGACTTCGTGTAGAAGAGTGAGGGGGGGAAAAAGAGTGAATTTTTTTTTTTATATTTAAATTGAATGATGAATCCTTGTTTGAAAAGCATTCCCTATCTCTTCCAAATTGACCTTGCATGCTGTGGTATATTAGGCATTAGAACTTGAAAAGAACCTTTTGATAAACTAATGACACTATTAGAGAAAACCAAAACTGTTACCAAATTGTCAATATTTTGCACAAGTCAAGTGATTTCTACGAACAGTCCAGTGAGTACCTATCCAAACTTCAGTACAATTTTGACAGCAACAGGAATTTAGTATTTGGCAGTTGTTTCCCTGTTCCAGGGAAAACCAGTAATTTTACCAGAATCTGTCACAGATCGGTGCCAAAAGAAAAAGCAAACCCCTTATAGGTAGCTGCAGACTTAAGATCACAGCTGTAAACCTGTAATTCCTACATCACCCAGAAGAGTTATTTTTCCAGAAATTATTTGAAGTATATGCACATACTTGTAACAAGAGTCAAACAGGATGTGCCAATTATTTTTTGTCAGCATTACGTACTTCCATACTGAAGAAAGACCTCGTAACACCATCACACCTATGCTCAGGAATACTTTCACAGTCACAGTGCTAACAGACAACGAGCATATATTTTTTTATTTGCATATAAAATAAATAAAGCATTTGTCATCTTTCAAATATTTTATTTTAGTATTTTTAAATATGTTTAACACAACAAAGATATAAAACAATATATTAATTCAATCTGAGTTTAGAATCAAAACAATATTTACTTATTTACAGTACGCTAAACTTCACTGGCATACCTTCTAGCCATTAGATAACACCATTTTCTCAGTCAGAACAAAACCAAAGCAACTGTTCAGTGTGAAAAGCCTTCTACATCTGTATTATGTTAAATAACACGTACAGTGCAGTTTGTGGTTTCTCAAATTTGACAAAATTTCTCCTTTTTTGACAAAACTGAATTGGAAGAGCAAAACTAAGTTACAGTTAGTCTTTCTAACTACACAGGGCTAATAGGTCAGGTTATCGTGCTCCACGTTTATCACCTTAAGTTCTTACACGTTTTTAAAATGTGCACGTCACTGAATTATGTACATAATACTCACTGCAAATTTGTTAGGATACAACTGGTAAGTCTGCAGGATACTGCTATATGGAAGGTTCAGTGTTCACAATGCTGTAGTGTTTGAGGAGTTGTGAGGGGTTTCTTGGTGTTTTCCTTCATAAAATGACAAGACATCAGTAGATTCACTCCAAAGGACTTTTTTCCCCCAGGAATAGTGTTTCAATTAGGATAACGACAAGGTCAAAGATAGATCAGAAATAGTAATTTTATAAATCAGTGGTCTATCAATTAACCCTTATTGTTGAAGTCTACATGCACAAAATAATTCAGAGGGTAAGCTGTCTCACTGCTAGGACTTCTGTCAAATATACTTTCATCTTGACAAGACTGTGGTGGTTTTTGTAGTTACATGTCAGATTTCTAAAAAGGTACCCAGGTTATTAAAAAAAATTAAGATCAGTATTGTCTGTAGATTACCACAAATTCTCTCTAACTCTTCAGTAGGAACTACATGGACAGGATGAAAAACTATCATAGTTGTAAGTTATTTTTGTTACACTCCAGGTCCATAAAACCTCCTGTGTGGGTTTTTTTTTCCATGACTGATGCTTGAAAACCAAGTGGGCTTTCATACATCAGAAAACGAGCTAAATAGTAATGGTCAAGTATATCACTAAGCATGCCAGCAGTGGTTAAAAAACAAGGAGGCATTAATTGCTGCAGAAGACTTGTACTGGTGTCTGACTTCAACTCTTTCCTCCTAAACTCTTTTTGGCACTACATGAGACACAGCTGTATAGAAAAGAAGATTATAGGAACCTGTGCTTTTATCCTCCTTGGAGAGTTTCAGTAACTCTAAATGACCTTATTTAACATGTTTGCATCAAAAAATAACTTTTTTCCCCAAATCATTTAATTGACCCTTGCTTCTTAAAGCAGGTCACTGTCAAGGTTTTATTTAGAGTATTTTGATTTTTTACAGATTTCTTCTCTCAGAACCCAGTTAAGTAGTAATTTCTTTGAAATTCTACTAGAATGTTTTCTTCTAGATAGAGGGGGAGACATCAGAGAAAACCAAAAATAAAGTGACATTACCTACTCCCATTACTGTAGCACAGTATGCACTTGGCCTTATCAAAAAAAATGTTTAAACTAAAATGATAACACTCAATGAAATCAAGAGTATTTAGTAATTTGCTTGAAGTTAAGCATACAAGTCAAGCACTGCACTTATGGGATCCAATTCTTGCTAGTCTTGGACATTTAAATACTTCAGGCCTATCTACATTTCTGTACTGATGCTTTGTGTAAGTGTTGTCATGTTTGCCACAGGACATGAAGATTATTTGCCTATATGGAAGCCTTCTATAGCATTGTTCAAGCTCAGTTGGAGGAACCTTGCCTAAAGATCCTCTCTTAAGTTTTTGTCAGTGTACTCAGAATTTGTTAAAAAACACATCTATGAAGGTCTAATTCTGTGGAGGTGTAATGTCATAACCCACTTAAGGGATCTTTCAGAAATGAAAAACTAAAGGCAAAGAAAGCTGTTACAAGAAACTGTGTCATAAGGTACAAAAAACCAAAGAAAAAGGATGGGGGAAGAGCCTGTGTGTTTATCACTTTGCAGGTATGTGCATACATATCTCCAAACTAATAAGGAAGAGCTCAACCCTATTCCCAAGTCTCAAATATTACTAAAATTGCTAAGCTAGCAAAAAAATGTGACCCTCCCCTTCTTTTGTATATACAGTTATTGATTTCAGACTTTGCTACTTGATTCATTTGTGCACTTTGCAATACTAATGTTGTTAAGACACTTGCACTTGCTGGCATTACACAGTAATTCATTCATTACTCTGAATTCAGATTATGTGGGCACTCACACAGACCACGGAGACAACTTAGCACAAAAGAGGTGCAACATGTTAAAGGAGAGCAAAAAGACTGGGGTGTGAACACAAAGGAAGACATCCCTGAACATACTAAGCATTAAATCCCAGGCCCAATGGTGCTCTGCTGTCTTTACTTAAAAGTGCTTGTCAGCAACAGAAGCGGCAAAATGCTTTTAAAACACTGACTCTTCCAAAAGGAGGTACAAAATGTTAGGCCTATCAGTTACTTGCAACTTGTTTCCATCTAATTAACAATAAAGCTTACATTCCCAACTTTACAGACTGACCTGTGCTCTTTTGCAAGCAAGATCAGATTTTTCGGTCTTCTATCAATTTCAAGCTTTCCTCTTGCATGTTTACAGACAGACAAAATGAACTTCCAAAATAGCAGAGGACAATTATCCTGACAATGTTTTAACCCATTCCAATGCTAACAAAACCAACCTTTTTATATTACTTATCCTGGACTTAGATACCTAGCATCAAGGGAAACAACAAAAAAGAACAAGCTTCTTTTAAAAAAAAATTATAGGCAAGGCTGATTTAAAACACAGTTTACTTAACAGAATTTGAAAAATTAAATTAGAACACAGAATCCTTCCATTTCAAAGTATATGAACTTCATTACAAAAAATAAAAATATTGAAATGATAGCTTTAGTTTATGTAAACATTGTTACACTGGGCTGTACTTGAAAATTCTCCTGCATGTCTAAGTTGTAAAATAGTATTTCAGTTTAGATGCAGTTATGCCAGTTACCACTCAAACGGTTATTTTCAGAATCAAAAAGCGTTGCAAGTTGAATTGCATACCTCGCCATATAAGTCAGATTACAATCCCGCACATCCTGAGAACAGACATTTCCTAGAGTTTAGAAAAATAGCATTCATAACTGTGTGCATTGCAAAGGCAAATATAAATTAACAAATAAGAGCTCTTTCATTATAAAGTCTCAAGAGGAATGTTCAAATTGCCTTTCTGAAATCAGAAAGTTAAGTGCAGCAAATGGCAAGTCTTTAAATCTTTCACAATATTTTCTCCTTTTTTTGTAAGTATAAGCATACTCCCCCAATTTGGATGGCAAAAGCCATCAGGCTACGGTAGATTGAACAATACAGTATTAAACCCGCAATTTTGCTAAAAAAATTGGAATGTTACAAATATAAAAATCTCTGGAATAGTACAGTGTACATGTACTCAATAGAGTTGGCAGAGATACTCCAAGATGCATAATTCCTCTGTGGAATAGGAGCTAAATTAAGTTACAAAAGTAATATACTACGAAGAGCGTAAGGTAGTCAAGTTAGTACAATCAAGGTTTATAAAAGGAACATAGTACAGCAAGGAGCAGCCCACAGTAGGTTACAAGCCTCTAAACACAAAACCTTGCAAACTCCAAATGGATTCATTTCTGTGCGCACACAAGTACATTGTGCCCGTTCAGTCAGCTTGTACCAAGATGGAAATGCTTTGTGTAACTTTCTAAAGCTTACACTACCTTTTGCACATCTTACCTATTCTGAAATTGCAATAATCAAATTAAAAGGTCTGTACCATTTTTATGACTTTATACCTTGTATCTCTCAGTTTTCATTTAGCACAAATCTAATTTCAAGTCTCTACAGACAACATTAGTATTGTCCCCTTACAATCCACTGCCTAAAAGATCACCAACCCTTGTGTGACCCTCGTTTATGCATTATGGACTTGGAGTGTTGGTTTGAGGTTTTTGGGGATGTTTTGTTGTGGGTTGTGGTTTGGTTTTTTCAACAAGCAAAACTCAACTGTTTATGGTACTTTTATCTTTCAGTGTAGTAAATGAGCAACTTAATTTAAGAACATTAGTTTTCATAGTTGTTAGAAGAACATATACTGTGTGTGTTTAAATATATAAACAAATATCCTGTGCATATATATCCATCTATATCCAGAGATACCCACCATATTGTTGACACCAGAGTGCTAAAACATACATCAACATGAGCACTATTTCCAACATTCACTATTATTACTATTCCTGAAAGAGTTACTACATGCATTTTTCCCATCCATTTACAGGACAGCAAGATACACGAAGACAACTGTTCTGTTTCTCCAATGTTAAAGAACTGCTCCTCAAAAGCATGCATGGGTTTGGGTATACAGCAATTAAGACCACACAAAAGTTACTTTGTGGCTTTAAACTCACTAAAGCTAAGTTTACTTTCAGTGGATGTTCCACTTACTCTAACTCATTTAAACACAAAAGGGAAAACTTTCAAGTGCTAGAACAACCATATAGACAACTGACAGACTAGACTAAGTAAGTTCTCATTAAAAAAAATACCATCACTGCACAGCCACAAGGCAGACTTTCATTTTTGGCAACCTGTATGCAGACCATTTATACTGTCAAGACCTGTAATTCAACAGTTAAGAGACCCTCTCAGCAAGGAACTATACTGCTTTCTTCATTATGACACAGACCTCCTCAATCTTTAAATATACACAGTTCGTTTTGAAAATTACATTTATGACTGTTTTAAAAGAAAGGCTTCATAAAGTACTAATTTTTTCATCAATATATGTAAAGGCTGGCACTCAGGTAACAGAGATTATCTGGACCTGTAAAGAGTGTATTATATTCAATACAAGCATGTATTTGAGGTTAATGTTCCATAAACATTCACATAGAACCTTACCAAGGGTAGCAGTATTCTGGTTTATATTCATGCTTCACTGATAGCCTCTACCCATCCCTGCATTGTTTTCTATTTTCACAAAGAGAAAACAAAACACATCCCTGTAAAGTATGGGAACCCCATTCTATGGCTAAGAATCTAAGAAACAAGGCAAGGAGGAGATCAGTACTTGACTTCCCCCTTGTAGCTATCCTTGTAGGATCTTAGTCATAATGCTTCATAAAAATCTGAACTGACCCACACAGTCTTCAACCAATTAATTTTTTTAGTATAGTAGGTTTTGAAAAGGGCCAGCAATACTCATTGGGAACAGTACCATTAACATTGCATTCAAAAAAAGAAAACATTGGAAACCATATCCTTGCTCTCCTACTCTGTTGATATGCTCTAGTATTAGCCAATGTATGGTAATACAAAAAGAGTCTTGTAGTGATGTAAAAGGCAATGAAGACATCTATAGAATAATGTTCATGTGCAGCCAAAATGAAGAAGATTCCAAAGAGATTCAGGACCCAGGACAAAGTGTGCAAGAAGTTCCAGCTCCTTGGCGTATCTAGGAGAAAACAGAAAGTGATTAACCTTGAATGTCTTAAAAATCAGGTCTAGACGTTCCAAGTTTTTATACAGACTTTTCATCCAAAAATGAGATGAAGTTACTCTCTTCATTCAGAAATATTGTATACAGGTCCAAGAAATCCAACAAAAACAACCACACACGTTATATATGTCTATCACTTCATGAATTCATTTACAAATGCATTCTGGATCCTTAAATGGTTTAGTACCCTGCAAAGCAGAATTCTTTGTTCAACCAACTTCTTTTAATGAAAATCATACTTTTTCTATGTTATAAGGAGGAAGATGTTGAAAGCTATATTACTGTTATTGCAGTAATTCCATCATAGTTGAACTCAAACTAATTATCTTTGCTTGCTATAATATGTATCAAATCACTGTTGGTGTTTACAGAAGAGTAGTACTGTTTCATATATTCTCACTCATTAAGGGGCTTAGTGTTTGGCTTTATGGATTATACTAAACATACGGAAACCTTGCCAGGTATTTTGGCTGACAGGAGTCAGTGGCAGATACTTAGGGAAGGGAATAGTAACAGACAATCCTAAGTATCTTCCCAAGTATTCTCCCAGTAGCAAGCCAGAAAGCCTTTCTAATTTCTTGGCTCACATGTTCATTGAAAAGTGCCTTATTCATCTCCCCATTCAAGGAGGAGGTGCTCCTTTCCTGGCTATGACTCGACTCCCACAAACCTGAGAAAGAGCACAGCAATCCAAATTTTTGTTTGCTTAAATGTTACACTTTGAACTTGACCTTGAGAAGGTCAAGAAGCAGATTTTCTTAATACTGAAGGACATTCAAGTGTTTACACCCTCACACCTCTGGCTGTACATGTTCTTAAGGACATTTGAGTATTGACACTCTGTACTTACATTCTGTGACAAAGAAGTTGAGCATGGTCAGGACAACAGTGTGACCACTGAACATATAATCTCCACACGTATGTACTCCAGTCAGAGTCATTCCAAAGCCACTCCATATTGCAAATGCCCGCTGGAGTTTTGCCCAAACATTGCCATACAACTGAAAAACAGTGACATTAACCTTTACCAAGTTCCAACCCCACTGCTCAAACAGGATGTCCTTAAAGTTAGCTGTATTGCACTATGTTTGTTTAATACCATTTATCATGTTGTGTCTTTTATTAAAATGCAAGTTAGCACATCTTTGGATTTCAGGGTGGCAATGAGTCACATTAGTAACTACAATTACTAATTAAATTCATCATACCTCTGATGAATACTGGAATTTAGAGCAAGTATTTTGTTCCAAGTGATTTACCCACAGAGCCTGCCATCTTTTTTTGAATGTATTCAGCCTCCCAAATGTGCCATTGTCAAGCTTTCCATCTGTTCAGCTCAAACCTCTCCTAACTAAAAGTTAGGATGAAACCATAAAATCACATGTTCTAAGGAATATCCCTTATGAGAAGGGGTGTGTTGCCCTGAGTTTGCAGTTCTTCGATGTTTTCAGTTTCTGTAAAAGTTTCTCACGCACTTTCTGTAAACATGGTCATGTTTTGTTAACTGTACTTTATTGTTTTTCATTCCATTCTCCTAGGCGGAGACATTTGATGGATTTTTCCTTTGACCAGTGTGATTGAGGGGTGGTAATTTCTCCCTCCAATCCACGGTGGTTTTTAAGAACATATATAATAAAGTTCGGGGTCTTGGACCCCGGCTCTTTCTTGCTTCCCTCCTGACAAGGTGTCTGCGTGATTATTTCGTGTCTGAGTGCGACAGGGGTGAAACAATAATAGTTTGTTGGGGTTTTTTCAAAACCATGCAACCAACAAGATAAAGAAGCGATTACTTCCCTTTCAGCCATTCATGAAGTCAGTAGTTTAAGTGCACATCTCTTTGATGTATGCTCTCTGGTTTACAGTGTGAAACATTCTGAACACCCTTCACCAAACAGCAATATACTCTGCAAAGTGGCAAGTACTTCTAAGACCCCTAGGGATGTTTGCCTGCATATGGTAATTAATGCAAGGGCAAGGAAACAGGAGACAAACATGATGTTCTTAAAAAACACACATCTAACACTACAGTCACAATAACCTTTATCACATCTTAAGTATTTTTTTACAAAAGGAAACAGGAAAAATAATTTAAAGCATTTGAAGCTTTTACCTTTCCAGTACACTGCAAGTGCTGGCCTGGCACTGAGAGTGAGGTAACAAACATTGTAATGCAACGTAATAGAAATACTGTCCCCATGAGGCTGCACAGCCTGCGCAGAAGTATAGATCTGGGAAAAGTACACAGGAGCTGAGATCAGGGAAGTTATGATAAAAACATTTCACCTCCCCCCAGCTTAATCCCATTAAATCCCATCATCATTACTGCAAGTTTCACAACAACTTTTTCTTTTTTGTAAATTAAGTAGTACTGCAAAAATATGGTTCCACATGACAGGGTGAGACACTGTAGCAAGCTGACTATCACCAAAAGGTACATCTCCACCTCTGCAGTTACTCTTGTGCTAGCTTTGGCACTCATGCCTTCTGCTGGCAAATTGATAAAAATCAATGAACCAGTGAAAATTTAACTTAAAATATGCATGAACACAAAAGCATTTTCTATCCCTCAGTGAAAGCAAACTGCCAGGCTGGCTCAGACATCCCGTGGAAATTGATTCTCATAGCACTTTCTTATATACAAAACTGTTATGGTACGAGTGTATATACTGACAACTCTCTGAAATATCTGTGTTCTGAAGGAAATTAATTATAAATATGGTAGAAAAGTAAATTCAGATTACTGCTTTGAAAGATTCACAAGCCATCATTCTTGATTAAATCCTCCCTAATCCAAATTAACAGAGATATACTAGGAGTTGACAAGATTCTTACTGAATGGAAATTCTTAAACAATCGTCATTAATTCTTGTTATGGTCTTTTCTCTGTGTCAAAGTACCAGTTAATTTGGTTTTTATAAAATCTACCTGTGTTTGTGAAGCAGAAGAACCAAGAGCCAAATGTAGCAAAGAATTACACCACATACTTCAGTCATAGCAAAAGCCCATGGTATCCTGGGGACACTAAAAAAAAGGACAAAGCAAGAAAGTTAATACAAAGGCTTCATTTTTTTCCCTAGTCTGAGTATTGAAAATAAGGGCATATGAAGTTCTAACCTCAAAACTAATTTACATTTATCTGACAAGAGTATAAACTACAGCCAGAAGTTCTTTTGTTAGACTGAATGAAATAGAATTTCAAATATATTCAATTACATTATCTCCTTCCTAATAATGTGTTTCCAGCAGATGTTTACACAGAATTCACTAAGTCAGGGAAAATCTCTAGTATGCTCTCTTAATATACACACGACTTACTAACAGGATGTGTTCCTCTACCATCGTTTCACAACAACCTTTTTCATTCTGCCAAAAACTTGCATCATGTCAATTATGCTGCTTATGCTTGTAAGAATGCTATGTCAACACAATGAATTAAATGCTGCAAGGCCAAAAATCTTAAATACTTGTAATGAAGCAGAACTGCACAGAAAAGTATCAGGGAAAATAAAAATTGTTTTCAAATTTTCAGTGATAATCACTACATGCAAACCTTTCAGCCTTCCCTGTCATAAGGATTTAAGACCTTCTTGCACACATAAGGCACCATAACAATTTCCACTTTTCAGTCACCAAAATACAGATCAACAGATTTCAAGAGAAGCTGCTCCTCATAGTTTTGTGCTCCCCCAGATACAAAGGGGTAGCAAAGCACTGCTCAAACATGAGCTTTGTAGTAATCCCCTCTCATTGTTTTGTGGGCTGCTGCTTTCTGGCCTCCCCCATCCTCCTGCCCACTGAATACCATGGTAGCACCCTGGGAACAAAATCCAGTAATGCCATAGCTCCTGTTCAATCTCCCCTCTTCCACTCTGCTGGATGTGGTTTGTTCTTGCTGAGTTGTATATAAATTTATGGAGGATTCTGCACACTTACTCAAAAGATTAGAGTCTGACTGACTTCTTGAAAGCCACTGATGAAAATGAAAATTACTGACAGGAACAGGAGGATCACAAAGGCTGAACTTTTCAACAGTTTAGCTCATCTTTTAAAACTCTCTAGGCAGTTAAGTTCTCCATGGTGCAAGTGCACTTTCTCAAAGGGAACATTTATCCTCTATTAAACCTGTAATCAATGACTAGAATTTGACCTTTGCCATTGTGTCTCTTCTTTGCCTGAAGTGAAACATTTTCTTTAAAAAATGAGCAGGTACTGCCTAGGTCACAACAGTGGTTTAATACCCTGTTAAAAGAGATGCTGGTCTTTTCATTCTACTTCAGAGTTTCCCTAGACCATTTTCAGCAAGCTGACAGTGGGAAGACAACAAAAATACAGTACCAATGCTGTTCCCTTTCAATTTCTTTGCTTACTCACAGACGAAAATACTCCTTCATCCGAAGTTTTTCTGTATCAAGACATGTTAAGCTTCATACCAGGAGGTGGATTTCAGAAAATGCATATGGCTGCATATCTCTGCCAGCTGATCATCATGCTTTTTACTACAATGCGAGGATGGACGAACTAATTACTGTGTTGTAATGAGTTTAAGATGTAAAACTAAATATAAACTAGGTAGAACAACAGCTCAATTTATTTTCCCCTAAAACTAAATCTTTGCATCTAACTGATCCACATTTCAATCTCAGCAGATTGAATTCAATTTCAATTGAGATTTCAATCTCAGTAGTGTAATTACTAGACTCTTATTACTATTTTGCAGAGGCATCGTCTATAGCAGATGAAACTTTCTTCCAGAGAATATGAAACTTTGAAAACAAAGAAATGACAGACTGTATTTTAACCATCACATTACTATTCTGTTTAGAAAGAAAATTCCTTACCTATCTAGAAATATGTCTGGCAGAGGTGGGTATGTTTGCATGTCAGGTACTCGCTCATGTACTATCACCATAACAAATGATGTAAAGCCAAACACTATGAAGACATACACACAACTTAAAACTGTCTTCCAGTACTCTGGGTCCAGTCTTCGTGTGGCATGTTTGTTTTTTCCATTTGCATATTGATACTGATCACCATTCAAGTCAGTAATTGGTCCATCATAGTCCCGAGGTACTTCACCATTACAAAACCAATCTGCCCCCTGTAGTGACCCAAGTGGGCACACTGTGCCAGCGTGACCGTCACTGGTGTAACCCAGCTCTTCCAGGACATCAATGTGCTGCTTCTGCAGTTTGCGTATGGACAACATCAGCCTCTTGATATCCCCCAGGATTTTGATTTCCAGAGGAGGGGATCGTAAATCATACTCAGTAAGTGTCAGCAGTGTAATTCCATCTAGCCTGTGTCTGTTGCACAAAACATCCACGTATTCGCAGAAGCCTTCTTCCTTCAGCCACTTGGCCACATTCTTGGTAGTCCAACGTCGAATGCAAAGCTGGTTATTGCCTGCCATCCTCCCCTTTTATCCGCCAAGCACGCTGACCTGTTGCATATCCGAGAGAGACAACACCAGAAAGTTTAACACAAATTACTGAAACGCCAGTGTCTTTTGTGCAATTTTAGATGCTTAATTAGCCCAAGACATTTTACATAAGACATAGCTAAAAAACAGACCGAATTTCTTAGGTAAGTAATATAAAAATGCCTTTTTTTTAAATTCAAGAAAAACTAAATTAAGATTATCTCATTTGCTTCTAAATAGAAATTTAAAGTTTCCAAGAAACAGAATGTAGATGTATCCAGGAAAGTTAGTTAATTCCTAAATGTATCCACTACACTTTTCTAATTTTGTTATATAAATAAATAAATCCAGGTTTGTTAATTACATTAGGCAATGAAAATCAAATACTACTCTGTTTAAATACCAGCTTAATCATTAGCCTTTTCCACTGTTTGCAGTTCATCAACTTTGCAAGAAAGTATAGTCAGCAAACACACAAAACTGAATTAAAGCTGAAATAATACATTTCAATACAGTCCAACATATCCCACTGTTTTAAAAATATATACTGAAGCTTTGATGACATGACATTCTCCCACTTCTTCCAAGTAAACCTAAGTCTAAGCATCTGCAACAGTATTGAGCTGAAGTACCTTAGTTGTATGTTGATGGTACAACCATCATATTTCTATCTTTGTTTGATCTCAGCAATTACAATATATGCTTACTGAATTGTGAATCCTTTAAAATATTCAGCTTTCAAAAATAACATTACTAGAAATGAAGCATTGGCTTAAGCTTCAAAGCATTTTTAAAAGTGATGTGGTAGTAGATAACATATTAACACACCAAAACCAGAAGAGATGTATTCTCTTCATACAGATTTCTCAATAATTGTGTTCCTACTCTAGAACATTGCTTGAAGGAAGGAGAGAGAGCTCAGCAACATTTTAGTCACATGGTGGTGACAAGTCACCAGAACAACAACCAGGAAAAAAGTTTACCACAGGACATTATGTGGAACACATGACAAAACTTTGAAAGGCTACCAGTGAAGTAAAAGTACTAAAACGTTTATGCAATATTGAAGGCCCACAGCAGTAGAGAATGGATTTGTGCATAATTTATATTTGGTGGCTCATGTACAGCTACCATCCAAGAAACAGCTACAATTTCACAGCTCTTTTGTACTCAGAAAAACAGTCTAATTAACTAGAATGCTTCAATCATGCCAACCAAATCTCAGAAAAGACAAGGCAGTACAATACACTACTGCCACATACATCATTCAAGGCTTTCAGAATGAAAGCAAGGAAACAGTCTATGTAATCTATTATTTAGCTTCTGTCTATAGTAAACTGGTACTCAAACCCATCATGAATATTCAGCACAGTTCTGCATCTTTTTCAGGGGCACAGCTCTTCCAAAAACCGAACCTCTTTCCTTCTCACTTCTTTTTTTAAGGAGGTCCAGTACCTATCGTGCTCTTAATATAATTATTGGATGCAACTTTTTCTTCTGGCTTTCATCTAATAGAACCACAAGCTATTTTATACTGTATCAGAGAAGATTCAATTTGCCAAATGAGATTTCCCAGCAGTGCAAAAGGAATATTTTAGAAGAAAAATGAGCACACAAATCACACTTACCCTTCTAAAATAATTAAGGGCATGATACTTCTGAAGATGTTCTCTCAGGAGCTGATTGTATATTAACAACGTGTACTTAATTCATTGCTAAAATTCTCAATACTTCATATACAGTCAATAAGTATATAAGCTTAAATACCTTGATATAAATATTTACCAAAAAAAAAAAAAAAAAAACCACAAAAAATACCTNCTACTAGAATACCTGCATATCCTATTACGCTTCCTTCTACACATATAAGAGTATTTTCTCATTTTTATGTTATCTTACTATTTTTGAAACTGTGGCTCAAAAACAACTGTAACAATTATTTTGGTCACACAGCTAATAAAATAAATTATGACATTTAATTTTTACTTTATTCCAGGGTTGCTGTTTAATCCCAGACGGCAAGAAGATTCATTTAGCCACTCGCTCCCACCCACACTGCCCCCAGCCTGCTCCCCCTGCAGTGGGATGGAGGGGAGAACTGTAAAAAGGTAAACCCAGTGGGTTGAGATATGAACAGTTTAATAACGATAATAAAATAAAATATATTAATAATTACAATGGAAATAACAAAAAGAGAGAAGAACAACACCCAAGAAAGACAAGTGAAGCACATTACAACTGCTCAGCACCTGCTGACCATTGCCCAGCCAGTTGCCCAGCAGTGGTCGGCCCCTCCTGGCCAACCTCCCCCTCCATTTATATACCAAGTAGGACATTCCATGGTATGGAATATCCCTTTGGCCAGGTTCAGGTCAGCTGTCCTGGCTGTGCTCTCTCCCAGCTTCTTCTGCACCTCCTCACTGGCGGAGCGCGGGAAACCGAAAACTCCTTGACTTAGGGTCAGCACCACTGAACAACAACTAAAACATGAGTGTGGTATCAACATTGTTCTTATACTATCCAGTAAAAATAAACAAACTTGAGTTGCTTATCTGAACTTCCAGCTTTCTTTACTCAGAAATACAGATGAAATACTGAAAAAAAAGGTTGTTAATCACAGTGGCTTTTATAACACAGTAATCATCACGAGTTTTCTAAAAGCAGTGAATGTAAACTCACCACCAAAAATACACTCAGCTTATTGATAGTCTTCTAATAAAGCAGCTTCTGAGGACAAAGGCAGGAAACTGTCCCTAACCTAAGAGAATTCTATTCATTTGTCACAAGTCAAGTAGCCTAATAGCAGGCTAGTCTTCCTTCATCTGGAATAAAAATCAACCCTTACCAAATGTGCAGTAAAAGTAACCCTACAACACTGGATGAGCACACCCATCAAAGGTCACTATGGGCTGGACCTGGGAGAAAGCCTACATTAACCCCAACATGCAACTGATAGGACCTGCTCCTCTTTTTAAACACTGTCAACAACAAGACACTTAACCAACTGCAAAAGACAAAGAAATGACCACAAAACAAAAATTAAAACATTACACAGAGCAGGTACCTAATTTCATCTCAACAGCAACAGTTAAATTCATTTTTTAATAGTGAAGCAACTTATTTAAACCCTGAAAATTTCAGACAACTCAGTTGGTGACATGTTTGTGGTTTAAAGGGTAAAAAGCACTTTCCCTAATAATCATAACACCTGGACTACAATATAGATCCCTGTGTGCAACTGCTCCTGCTCATTTTTGAAGCTGAAGAATGCTACATAACTTTTACACCACTAGAATGCTATGCAAGAATAACACAGCAGAGGAAGCCAAGTCCCCTAGGTAGCTGCATTCTGAAAGGAAACAGCTCTGGTAACTACTTTGCCCTCCACGCTACTGGTTTTATCACTGAAACCAAATAAAGGGTAACATTATTTAATGATGAATAACATGCATGAGTAACACAAAACAAGCACAGACTTAAGCGTCAGAGGGCAAAATATACTTTTCACTTGACATCAGCAATGTCTGTAGCTAGTTAGTTGATTATTTTCCTGGTACTGTGACTTAACACTTAGCAAGTTCATCGACAGTATGTATTGTGCGTCCCATTTTCTTTCACCAGCCTTTCAATTAACAGCATGAACACAAATGCATAAGAACTGCATATGTATAAAAGTATTTACTTTTTTAAAAGAAAAATGTTACTTCATGAGCCATGAACATTCCTATAATTTGGTTGGGGCATTTTAAGAAATAAGATGCCTCTGAGAGGTTGAGTATACCCTAGCTGATAGTAAAATTTCCTAGAGGTATATTTAAATAGAGAAAACTAACCTCCCTCAACATGATTGTCCATGATTCTATCATGTTCCCATCTACTGAATTGCTGCCAGTCAACCATTAATTCCCTAACTTTCCTAGCTTACAGACTTCAAGACAGTATATTGAGGTAAAAATGTGGAAAGTTTAATCTGCTTATCATTGCTCTAGCCAAGGAAAAGTAGCATTAATATCACAGTAACATTAGGCTGCAAACTTGATTAGAGCAGAGTCATAGCTGAAGGGTTAAACAACCTAGTTAGGTCTGCAGCAGTTAGCAGAGTGCTGACTGGTTCTGTTTATTCCAGACACACATGCAGTAACTCTACTAGCACCATTACTGCTTTACCACCTGCCCTCAAGTACCTGGGAGAGCCTTGCTGATATGCCCCTTGATTTTTTTGCCCTAGGTTCAATTCCCACAATCCTTGAGAGGAATTTTAGGAAGGATGCTGAAGCACCATCAGATCTCAAGTGATTTAACCTATATTTGTGTGTGAAGGTTTCAAGCTGCAGTTTGAATACAGGTCATTCCAACTCAGCCCCCCCTTTGCTGGGTCTGCTGGCTTAGGAGCACATCCCACACCTCAGGGGAGAAGTTGTTCTCTGCAAAGGCTGCTACTTCACCCATGTGGACAAGGCTCATGTTGGTGGCCTTGGTTCCCAAGCACAAAAAAGCTACACAAAAACCTTGTGCTGAGCCAGCCTGCAATAATAAGGCTACTGTCACACACCAACTTAGCAATGCTGTGCTGGAAAAAGAACACACAGCACTGCCTTGTTATGCAGCACAAGGCTGGGCTACTCTGCTGACTCTGACTTACATGAGAAGCTTGTCACCTGTTCTTCCTGGAAACTCTAAATTCTTCAGTGCTTATTTAAAGCAAATAGCACCAAAGATTTCACTGCCATATAGCACACAGTGACTTCGTCCTTACCTTCTAAATGCCACCAGATACATATAATATGGTATCTTGTGAACAAAAGGACAAAAAAAAAATGCAAAAACAATACATGATTTTTCAAGAGTTTTTAAATACAATGGCTACCATACTATACCATACTATATATAAAATATATACCATACTATATATAAAATTGGTCAAACACAGCACAATGCCCACCATGAGACAAAAACCAGTATTTTCCTGAAGCAAGAATACAGTAAGTTCAAATGCATAAATACTGCTGTAAAACTTCCATTGAGTTTCAATTAGTGACTTTGGTATCATAAGTGAGATGATCAGCAGTAGCTTAACTGTACTCAAAGGTCTTAGTGCTATGCATGAAGGTAAGATAAGAAATCTCAAAGTAACACTAGTTTAGTCTTAGGTTTTAAGCCATCAAGGCAGATGAGCTTTTTGAGAATTATTTATTGAAGTGCAGTTTGTGGATCAAATATTAGCTCTATATTCTTGGCGGAGTCTTTCTGTTGAGACACCTCCATGCAAGACTGACAGCAGCTACTACAGAAAGTCCTGACAGCTACACATATTTGTTTTAAGAACCACCAAGTACAGTTACATATTTCATCAAAATACACAGAATACGTACTGCTCCCTGACTCTTACACCTCATTAAGCCAAACGGGTTGTATTGTATTATACTCAAGTGAACACTAACTCCTAATCTACGAACCAGCTAGCAAAACAAATTTTTATCCTACTGCCATAATTCAAGGCACACACAAGTGATTTTTAAACAACTGATCAAGTACTCCACCACTTATCTTAGGATGTCATTCACAGTATTTCATCACTATTTGTCTAAGTTCTTGAACATTTTACATGCTAAATATCAGGTGTTAAGTATTTTCCCTCCAGTTTCAAGTAATAGTATATCCCTCCTGTAACAGAACGCTGGCTGCTCTTTATCCCTACACAATTTAGGAGCAACACAACTTAAGTTTCCCTCTCCCCTTTTCTTCCCACACCCTCATCTTACAATGGAAATAGGGGAAGACATGAACAAACGCTCCATCCAAACGAATATCAGAACAATATCTGAAGGCAAACTGTTTCATCTTACTCTCCACAACCATTTACAATCTGATCTTTCTGGTCTAGTGAGAATCTAGTAGCCTGCCTCATTTTAGGTGCATTAAAGTAAGTAAGAAATAAAAAACTTCTCAAAGGTATGCGATTATCCAACATACATACATTATGTAATATGGTTAGTGGATCTCAACCAGCTAAGTGGGCTGCAAAAGCAAGCTCTATATAAAGAAAAGTGATACTATAGAACCCAAAAGGTTACAATGCCTAGGCCAACCTGTTTTTAATAGTATCCTACCAAAATAAACCCCCAACCAGCCAGCAAAAAGAATATCACATAGAACAGCAAACAAGATAATTTAAAATTCTCGTGCTTTACACATCTACAGAACATTTCCTTCACATCTAAGCAGTAATTACACAACAAAACTTATAAAACTTTCCAAAGAAATTCCTTTCACTTGGTATAAAAATCACTTCACACTAATCCTGCAGATTAGTTCCACCTTTTTTCTACATTGCAGAAAGCAAAAGGAAGAACAAGACACAGGCATTTCCTTACCTCTGATATCCAGCAAGAGGCACCCCCTACCAAACAGGAGGGGCGTTTAAATGCCAGGAAATGTCTTCTGAGCTCTTGCCACTCCAGAGCACAGCATGATCAGCTGCTCTGTGGAAGTGGCACAGACACCATGTCCAGCTGCACGAGGGAGCTCTGTGGAGACAGAGCAGACCTTAGCCAAGTGGAATCTTCCATCAAGTCATCTTACAACACAGAATGAGTGTTGCACGTATAAAATTTTTATAAAATTAATTTTGCAAAATGAAGCCTCAAATACAAAACCATGAGACCAATTTCTTACAAACGTTAACATTAAAACTACCTCTCATTTGCCTCTTTTTCTGTTAACTTAGAGAGCCAGAAAAACCTACCTTTTTGAAGTGTTGGGGGTTTTTTAATAGCAATCAGCAATGACTAAGTGAATGCTCCGAGGCCACCTAATGCATCAGTAATATAGATTTAAGAGACTGATGGGATAACAGTTCCAGTAGTTTCAACTTCCTCATGCTGAGGCCCTAAACTCGCACAAACCCTCTCTCCCCCAGGCAGAACCCTCCATTTAACCCTGAAACTCGAAGAGCACCCATGCAAACCAGTAACAGCACTGTTCCATGCTGCTTTGTTAATAATCAAATCCTACACGCTCAACAGCATTTTTTTCAAAACTAAACACTTTGTCCCCAGAAAACATACCAATTTTATAGAAAAAAAAGTAAGACAGTTGAGTATGTTTTGACCCGGTACAACCGTTTGGTTATCTGTTTGTAAGACTGACACAAAGCATCATTTCCAGGAACGATCTGTTTGCTGTGGAGGCTGACACGGGAATCAGACACCACACGGGTCCCCTCTGCCCCAGACCCCACAACAAACCGCACAGTGCCCGCAGGCCCCGACCCCTCGGTGCCAGCCCCGGCCCCGCTCGGCACCCGCCCCACACCTTCACACGCCTCTCCTAACCAGGCTGACAAAGTTCAGCCCGAAACCGGCACAGCCGGGCACAAGGGCTGACCCCTGCAGCCCGAACACCGCCGGCGACATCGCCCCAGCGCGCAGCTGCTGCTCCCGGGCCGGGTGCTCGCACTCGGCAGAGATGTGCCCGGGCCGGGCGGGCGCGGTAATTACGGCGGAGCGGATTTTAGCGCGGACACACAGCACAGGAGGCTCGTCCCCCCCCGGTAGGTGAAGCTGTTCTCCTCCCGCACAGCCTCTGCAGCGGGGCAGCCCTTTCCCCCCCGACCCGCGGGGCCCGCCCGCACCCGGGGCGCGCACACGCCGCAGCGGGGGCAGCGACGGGGACCCGGCGGGCTCCCACCTGCGGGGCGGCCCCCGCAGGAAGGAAGGGCCCCGCAGCCCGCCCCG
>VZTE01000104.1:334310-355174 GCA_013397775.1 Eulacestoma nigropectus
GGCGGCGGCGGCGGCCACCGCCACCCCCCATCCCCCGTCCGGAAGCGGCGGCGGCAGCGCCGGCGGGCGGCGGCGGAAGGGGCGGGACGGGGCGGAAGGACGGGGCCCCTGCCAGGAGGGGCTTCGAGCTGTGCGAGAGGCTCGAAATCATCGATCAGCAGAGCTGCGCATCCTTCATCTCAAGGGAAAGGCCAGGACAAAATAACAGAGGAAACTTACAGAACCCTCATACTGTCAGTCCTCATATCAAGCAGTCACTACAAAACATTTCAGTTGCACAATTATTCTTTTCTGATATCTGTAGAAAAATAATAAAACTGGCTGTCAGCACTTGGCTGACAGCACTCAGTCATTTATCCACGGGGATCCAAAGCACAGATGTGAACAGCACACACGACTTCAGAAAGCTTCAACAAGGCACCGTAACTTGGGGAGCTTCATAACCTATAAATAATACAAATGGAGGGGATAGAAGGAGACAGACAAATTAGAAACAAATTACTCCAAAAATAAAGTTATTTTGGATACCAAGTGTCTGGGGTAGCAGCCAGCCCTGTGCAACAGTTTGAGGAACATTCAGAATTTGTTTTGTTGATGATGTAATTACTATGAGGGCCAAGACAAGTCTAAGTTGTAGCTTCAGCTGAAATAAAAAGGAGGTGCCAGCGTAGCTCCATGAAGTTAATGACACTAGCCTTTTCAGAGAAAGTGGCTTTGAGATCTTTGTTCTAAAAGAAGAAAAAAAAAAAAAAAAAGGATCTATTGCAAAGCTTATATGCTGCTATAGTGAAACAAGGAAATTTTGCGTTTCAAAATGCTTCAAAGCTAAGTCAAGTTGTCGAGTCATCGAGCAGTCTAATGCAAATATGCACTCTTGTACTATCTCAGTCGTAATGGGCTATCTATCTACCGGGTACTCAGAACAGAAACTGAGAAGAACGTCTCACAGAAGCTGTGAGAACATCTACTCGTTTCCACAAGCCCTGATACTGGTTCAGAGAAGCTTATTTCTAAGCAGTCTATTCTGTCCTGCTTTTGCATTTTACACTAAATGATCTGTAGTTTCCTAAAATGAGTTGCTGAAGTTGGAGGGAATGTTCAACTTTCTATGCCAGTTTAGCAACGTCCGCAAACAATGTAGGAATCAAGTGCAATTTCAGTCCTCACAATGTTTCCCTTCTTTGCCTTTAAGGCACTAGATAAAAAGCTGACTAATCTGAATTCATTGGTGACAAACCATAGAACACATACATATATATATAAACCTGAAAAAATCAAAAGGACCTTGTCTTCTTGTTAATAATGGATCTGTTAATAAAGCTGGTTGAAAGTTGAGGTAATTTTGCTTACTCCACATCCACATATTTATATTTAAAAAAAACGCCTAGCATTTATCTGACAAGGAAAACAAAATTACAGTATAGCAAGGCAACTAAGTTAAACAAGATTTCTCTCTTCTTTACTGTTTTTGACGTGAATTCTTCTTCACCAACACTGCCAGTCAATCACAACTTTTTGCACACTTCTAAGTGCCAAGTAGGTACAATTTTCAATACATTGCTGCATTTGCTTGTATCTGAACAAGTGGTTTCAACCAAAAATGTAAAAATAAGCACAAACTAAAATTAAAAATTGCTGCAAAAATAACTGTAGCAGGCTACAGAGCTGTCTCATCACTGAATAGGTCACTGTCATGGTGTCTTAAGCAGAGTCCTGAAGCTAACTCACCTTTTGGGATCTCATTCTTTTCATGGGAGGTACCAGGAAACTGCTGCTTTGGCTGTGTTGGTTTATTTTACATGTAAACATGCATGACATACAGGGTCTCCCAGCTCACCAGATTCCAGGAAGGAAACAAAAATGAAAGCAGAAGTTTCCTAACTCTGTTTCCCTACACTGTAGCAAAACCAGCAATCCACCTAAAAATTACTTTCCAAATTCAGTCTCCAGACTTTAGAAGTCTGGGTTGGGAAATGAGCCGTATTTAGACATTCGTGTTAATCCAGGATTATCTGAAGTTTACAGGTCCTTAGGTATGTTATTCCAGCAATAGATTTCCATGCAGGGAACCCCTGGCCAAGAGCTGCATTCAGAGTAAAGGTGAAGAAGACAGACAGATACATACAGTGGAGAGCACCCTGTGCCTGGCTGCGGAGCTGGTTTGCAGATGTGATTTGCCCAGTGACAGGACAAGGAGTAATGGCCATAAACGAAGACACAAGTTCCACCTCAACATGAAGAGGAGCTTCTTTATGTTGAGGTTGGAAGAAGACCGGAACAGGCTGCCCAGGGAGAGCATGGAGTCTGCTCTGGAGACATTCCAAATGCACCTGAATGGTTCCTGTGTCACCTGCTCTAGGTGACCCTGCCTTGGCAGGGAGGTTGGACTGGATGAGCTCCAGAGGTCTCTTCCAACCCTAATGGATCTCTGATTCTGTGAACCTCAGCACTGGAAAAAGGCTTGATGGTCAGTTTCTATCTCAAGTTATCACTGCTAATGGCATTTTTCTGCTCTGTCTAATTTCATCACCTAGCAAATATTTTGAAAATGGCTAAATTAGCTTGCACAGAAAAGTAATAAAGAGCATAATTTAAAACTTGTCACACTTAGATATGTAATAGCTGCTTAGTCGTTGCACTTCAAAACTGAAAACTACTTCTCCTTGCTAACATTTGATGTTCTTTAAAAGGGTGAATTATCTAAACAGTTGGTGCTTTATTTAACAGAAATTTCCAATAAACCTCATTCCATCACTTTGAGTTATGTCACTTCATGCCATGTGACATGAAGGCATTGATGTAAGTTTGACAGGCAGTGCCAGTGCTGACATGTCAGTTTGAGAATTTATGACAAATTATATGCTACAGATATTTTTAAAACAACTGTGGATTGCCAAGGAAAAAAAGTGTTTAAAATGTGTAATAATACTGATGCATCTTTAGATTGAAAACAATTTATTCAATTCACATAGTTATATTGATTTATTGTTCAAGCTGACACTTAATGCAATAAAAGTAAGGAAATTTATATCAAAAATTCCCAACTGGCTCAAGTTACAATATATTATAGAGCAAAGGAAAATGAGATGTGTTAATGTAATGGGCTTTTTTTTTAAAACATTGTCATTAAGTAGTAGTGTTAGCATTTCATAATTTGAAATAACCTATCTCAAATGTTAAGGCCCTACACAGAAAAAACAGGCCTCAGCTGAACAGAGAATTAATTGCTTATGAAAATTCTCATTCAGCAAAGAATACAACATGGTAAGGGGGGTATCTTTCACTAGAAGTCCTAATTTATTTAAATAATTTTTTTTTTCCTGGGTTTGGGGTGGGGTTTTTGGTAATCTCATTTTTGTACAGATCAAGTCCTGCCTTATAATTTCTTCATAATCTCTGTACTTTAGTTGAAGCATACTTAGGTCAGTCATGTGTGAACTTTCAAGCATCTATTTTATCTTCAAATTTCTTAATTCTGTAATGGAAGAATAAGAGATTAAATGCCTAAGGACTACTCAAATTAGTGAACCATAATCATTTTTAAGACAGAAAATGAGCTTATTAAAAGAGGATAATAAAGGAAAAAAGAAAAAGAATAAATTCCATGTGCTCACCAGACAAAATTGTTCCATATGTTAAAAAGACATTGTTGTAGAGCACCAGAAAACCTTGTCTCACTTACTCACTTAGCATTGCCCAAAATGTACCAGAGTTCAAATAGTTCTATTCTTCTTCAGCAGTTAACCATCTCAAAACTCAAATCCTGGAAACAGGCTGATAAGTGAAATGAGAAGAACCCTTCTGCAGCTGGAGATACTGTATCTTTAAAATCCTATCTAACTGAATAGGCATGAATTCATATTATAGCATGAACTGTCATGCTGTAACATTTTCACTGTAAAAGCTGCCTTCTTTCAGGATATGTGAAAGGATTTTGGCTCTGTTTTCAGTAGAGAGATGGCATGGCATCAGTTAGAACTGAGGAGTATTTTCAAGAGAAAAAATAGAAGAGCCACCATGAATTTCCTGTTTTCAACTGCTGCACATTTTCCTGGCAATGCCATGCTATGTGCTGCTAGAGCGCTCCATGGCAATTTACACTGTTGCCACCTAATACATTATTAGCCAAGGAATGTTTGATTTAGATTATTGCAACAAGTACTACCTTCTAAGCAATCACAAAGGCATAGTCCAGTTAGAATGCCTTCTGTTGCATGTTCCAAAATTAAGCATGCATTAATTTCAGCTAAAACAGCAGCTATTTAATGTTCATATATAATTGCATGCAAATGTTTGGTTTAGAGCTGCCCAGCATTCCAATAGCCAACCTCCAAATGCTTGGAATCTCAAAAAGTGCCTCCTGCACAGAGTGCTAAATTTGCCCCTATTCAGTGTGAGCATATATCAGTCTGTTGCTTTCTACATCCTTTCTTGGTAGATTTAAAAGGGCCGGAAAAAAAGCACAGATGAAGAGAGGCAAATCCATCTCAAAGCCAGATCTCTGCCTCCTGTCTGTTTCAAAGGCAACTCCTGTCTGAAAAAGGTCAGTGACACAGCTTTACCAAAGCCACATTTTTAGACTATTAAACGTTTAGAAGATGTTAGGTGTGGAATGGCAGAGTTTTGAAGTAGATGGATGGATGCCATACAAATGTTCGAGGCACACAGGACTTCGAGATCATTTTTCTGGAGTTTGTGTTTTTTTATTTGTCGCTTTTCATGCCACAGATGAACTTTGAATTCTTAGTCATTGCATTTAGGGTAGAGGCCAATAAAAGTTTTACAGCTGAAAAGGGCTAGACTTAAACATGAATGTCACCTTTTCCACAGAACTTGATTAGCAACAAGTGGGCTGGGGTTACATTTATAAAAAACTGCTAGCAAAGCCTCACCTTGAGTCTCCACCCAGAAACCTGAGAAAAGTAAACTAAATTGACCAACTTAACCTGCTCAGTCAGTTAATTGTCCTGATTCATGGGCACAAATCAATCAGCTTAAAGCACACTAGTTTACCAAAACAACAACAAAAAAGCAAGAACAAAACAGAAAAACAAGATAACATACTAAGGGCATATACATAGTGCTCAAAATATAACTTTAGCCATTTTTACAGTCCTCTCCTCTGCTGGGTCTGGCCAGCTGGTTGCTTCACCCACAGCAGAGCTCGGCTGTCTGTCCCACTACCCCCTCCAGATAAGCACTGCAGCATCATTACTTGTAGGTTCCTATATTTCACCTTTTAGGTCAGAACATACATGGCAGTGGGAAGTAACAAGTCTCTTTGTATACAGGAGGCTCTTAAACAGTTTCTTCCCCAAATAGCACAGAATATAAGTAATTTCTGCTTCATGAAATATTCTATACAAAGTCACTTTTCTTTTGTTGCATATGCCTTTTGTTCTCTGATGCTGGAAACTATTGCATTGTATTATGGTGATCTCTCACTGAGTACTCCTAAGCACAGTTAATTAGTCCAGACTTCAATACCCAGCTTGAAATGTCTCTTGATAAAATAAAGCAAACCTATCATAGTAGATCAATGCATGTGGAGTAAAGGTGGCTCAGACCTGACCAAGAGTTCCTTCCATTCATCACCTTTTTTTCTACAGGGGATACTCTCAGCAGCAAGCTTCTCCTCTTAGGTCACCTTCTCTCCTGGATTGCCAGGCTTACAGAGGAAGAGCATTGCCATTTCATTTGTTTTGCCTTGTAGCTCCACTACTGACAATTTTGGAGCCCCTTGCCAGGAGCCACACATCCTGCAGAAGTACAGGCACTGCTGTACTTGAAAAGGCCCACTAATACCACAATTTGCTATCATGGGTCTCCAATTTATAGCTCGCCAGACCTTCCTATGTAAACTAACTCAGTGGCTTACAAGTTTCACCTGACAACCATTATACTCCTGGTCTTTGTTATCTTTTCAACAGAGGGAGGTATCATGCAAAATATGGCAGGTGTATTGTATTAACCCAGTGAAGGACTGCAGTAGAAAATATTAAAAATATAAAGTACAGTTATGTCAGATAATTTCTCTTGGTGAAAAAACAGTAGCTTCCAGAAATAAATTTCCCTAGATTATCAGTGACAGGCAAGGCATCATGAGCATCCACTTGGTATTTAACCTCCTGGTGACCACGTTGGTAGGACCTGCTTGTGCATTTCTGACCCTTTCACTGCTATGTTTTTAAGCACCTCTGACTAAATGACAGCCAATTGTTACTGGGACAGGGTTGCCACTCTTCTGGCCCTGGACAGGTTGCTATTTTTCCTTTATCAGGCTTTAATTGCTAGTGATGAATGCGCAGATCTCGCTGAGTGCCACAGCTGTGTCGAAGACACGCCTGGGGACAGTCACAGCCAGTGTTGGTGGGGGTCCTGCGGGCAGGGGGCTGTGCCACTTGTGGCTGACGTCCCCGGCACCAAGGCTGCTGTGTGGCAGGACAGTGCGGCCCTGGAGACGAGGCCAGAGAAGCAGACGGTAAGGATCCAGGAATGCCCGGTTTGGGACGTGCGTGTTTCGAGCGGCGGTGCCGGTCGGGGCAGTGCACAGGCGGGCGGCCAGCCCTGGGGCGGGGGCCCCGGGCCACCGCAGCGCGGGGACAGCCCCCCTGCCCGACACCTGCCCCAGCCCATCTCGGAGCCTGCCCCGGGACTGAGCGGGGCTGGCAGCACCCCAGCGCCGTTCCTCCGGCCGGCGGGAGCGGCGTCTCGCCCCGGATCTCAGCATGTCTGGGACAGAGGCGCCGGACACCCAGGATCCTGACGGCGCTGGGACATGCCCGGAGGATGTCCCCTCCCTCAAGGAAATCGAGCAGCTCCTGAACACTGGGCGGCCCTCTTGCAATCACGTTGATGAAGTATGGCCTAATCTCTTTTTAGGGGACCTGTAAGTACAGCTTTATGGGCACACCTCTGCCATACCTTCTGTTAGTATGCCTCATGGGTGCGGCTTTAGACAGCTCATAGTTTTGCTAATTGCTGTCATTTACACTGCAGACAGCACGATTTCCGAGAAAAAATTATGACTAAGCTGGTATTCCTTTCTCGATTAGTCCTTAAAAGCAATGCATGGGCTGATGCTCCAGCAAATGGTTTGGGAGATGCAATCTCAGTGCTTCTGCTCTGTGCATATCACTGCACCCATCTTGATTTGTCTTTGTCTTTTCCTTAGAGTAACAGCTCACAACAGATTTGTTTTGTGGAAGATGGGTGTGACCCATGTTTTAAATGCTGCCCATGGCACAGCATACAGCCACGGAGGCCAGGACTTTTATGGAGCAACCATTGATTATTATGGTGTACCAGCCCATGACCTGCCAAGCTTTGATATCAGCCAGTTCTTTTTCTCTGCTGCACAGTTTATCCACAATGCCTTGAACACACCAGGAGGTACGAAATTATTGTTGGTCACATTTTGATGTGAGTCAGCAGCCTCACGTGACAGGTCAGCTCCACAAGCTCAGTGGTGGACAGATCACTACATGGTGTCCTGCCAGGTGCTGCTCACCTGCACGGTGGGTGGCAGGAGAAGGAAGTGCTGTGTACGTGGATGTAGCTCTGACTAGGTCCCAAAAAGCTGATGTGACAAAACAGATGAACGGGGAAGGAAGGGGAGGGGAGGAGAGGGGAGGGAAAATTATTTGGAAGGTAAGGCTCATTCAAAAAAGGGAGAAGCAAAACCATGCATTTTAAATGGATACCCTCTTTTGAGACCATCTTATAGCAACTGTACTTGCAAGAACAAATTAATAAAAAGACAAATGTCCTGATTTCTACAGTCACCATCTGTATGAAGAGGTTCATATATTGCAGATGAGATTCTTGTGTGAACAGGGCCTGCAAGGCTGTGCCTCCAAGAAGAAGATTTACCTTTAGCCAAGGAGATTTACAGTGAGTTCCACAAGAAACTGAACTTCTTGGCAGTGGTGCAATAAAATACTAATTAACCTGTTATACATAAAAGACCATTTCTTAGCATGAGTAAACTGGCATTAATGGAGCTGTCTCTGTATCACAAGTTCTGACTTCAAAATGGAATTACAGTTGCATCAAATTGCCTTATTATGCAATAGTACTAGGCCAGTCGTTTTTCTTGGTGGCTAATGTGTCTGTGCCATCCATTCAGGCCAGATTTTAGCATTCTTCCTTGCCTAAACAAGCTCTCTGAAACTAATGGGTCTTCTTTTCCTCATGGTCAAAACAGAACAATTTCATTACTTCAACAGGGTTTTCTTTGATTTACCAGTGTTTCTGAGATCAGGTTGGGATCTCATGGCATTTCTCATACAAGTGAGTGTAACAATGGCAAATTAGACTTAACTGTTAGCAGTTCATGTGATCTATCAGAAGAGTAAGAAAACATTTAAATTAAACTTCATCTACTTTCTGCTTCTCTTGATGGTTGTAATTTTTTTTTTTTTACCAGCCAAAATATTGGTACATTGTGCTGTTGGAGTAAGCAGATCAGCTTCCCTAGTCCTAGCTTATCTCATGATAAATCACCACTTCCCATTAGTTGAAGCCATCAAGACAGTGAAGGAACATCGATGGATTTCACCCAATCGTGGTTTTCTGAAGCACCTGCGAAACCTGGATGTTCAGTTACGGCAAAGGAAGGACTGCTGAACAGGCAACCCTATCTACATTCACTTTACTGAGTTTCACCCTTCAGAGCCATTATGCATACACAACTTCCCATGATCAGTGCACATTACAAAAATGAAGAAAATTATGCATCAAAGTAAAAGACCAACAGAACGGTAAATGGATTAATTCTGGTAGCTCAGTTCCTCCAAAACCAGCACAGCCAACAGCAGCACTGTAACCACTGCGCGGGGTGAAACTGCAGTGCCTTGGGTGGCGCTGCTGGATGAATCCACTGAAGTGGTTAAGATAGACCAAGTTTGACCCTGGTTTGTGCTCATGCCAGAGGCAATTTCAATATTTGCATCTAGCTGTAAAGGATGTTTGAGTCCCCTTTACTTGGGAGTGTAACATAATCATCTTTCTCAATTTGGTTACAGTTCTTACATGCATGTTCTCCTAAGAAAAATTTTGTGTTTTAGGCCTGATAATGTGACAAGGGCAGTTTCTTGAGAGCCCAGGCACTCCTACAGAAATGTTCCTCTTTTGCTGGTCTGCTAATATAGAAAGCTGTGACAGCCAGAAGACCCACTCCATCAGAATAAATGTCTGATGCTTCTGCAGCCTGGATCAGCAAACCCCGCAAGTCTTTTCTTGTTAAATATGTTTTCAAAAAGATAGCGTGTATCATGTAGTATATTGAGGACATTAAAAAGAATATGTCAGGTCTTCAAAGCACTTTGTAAGTTTGACTCACCAGTTTGCTCACACTCCAAATTATCCCAAATGAGTTCTATGTCAGTGGCTTTGAATCACCCATGGTTTAATATCAGGTAGACACTTAGCTTACATCAGTGGCTTGGCCTAATTGATACCAATTAGTTTTAAGCTGTTTTGAGGATGTCACTTTTCCTATCATCAGTTAATCAGTACTTAAACCAATGTGATTTTTAATACATCAACAGCATTTGAAATTCATGCTACCACTCTGCCTGAAAATTAGCTTGTTACCTTGTGGTGAACCATGAAGGGATAATCAAATTTGGTTTTGCCCTTTGCTGCTGGTTGGATTTATTGATTAGTTGCCCTTGTAAAGATTCCCTGCCAGATTAAGTAAATACATTTCTGCTTGCTTATTTGCATTTGAAGCATCCATTCTGATCATTTTATTCTCTGCTGGAAGAGACTTGCAAGGTTATTAGAAAACTAATATAATGGTGACTTGTGAGTTGAACCTCTTCCTTCCCAGACCACATTTCTTGGAGAGGTTATGACATGAATGCTGATTCTGCCTAGCATTTAGGGGAATGTAGAAATCCCTCCCTATTTCACTGTACATAAGTGCTTTGCAAGATAAGCGTATTTAAGATCCTTTCAGACATCAGTTTGACTGTTCAGGTTTTCCTAAACCTTGCCAAAGAGCTCCACTGATGAGAGAAAGGTAAGACAGTGTTGTGTGAAAAGATCAAATAGGAAATCACATTTAATACCCAACAGTGCTAGGACAATCTTTATACCTTACAAAGTAGCAGAGCGGTAGAGGAGGAGCTTTGTTTGCTTTGAAGTTCTCCATTAAAATTAATAGGGGTTTATGTGAGTTAATATTTCATTATAATTTATACTTCATTCACATTACAGTAGGTTTTAGTCTGGCAACCTTTTGAAGACATGGCATTGAAAAATTTGAAATTCATGTGAGTGAAATAATGCATCTTAATGGCTTTAGGCTGCGCAAAATTAGACACATGTGAGCAAGATTAATGGAATCCCCCCATCAGGATAACGCTTTGCATGCCCCTGAGCATCTGTCCTACAAAGCCACAGCTGTGAAAGCTGCTCCTGTTGTAAATTAGTACCTGCTTTTGAAGATACTGCTCATCCTGGGAGAGTATTGTTTCACCGGGGGTAGAGAAGGGAAGAGCACAGGGTGAAGCTGAGTCAGTAGGGCATCCATGCCACCAGTGACATGACAGTGATCTTGTAAGCAAGACTTACCTCAGTGGAGGGAATGAATTAGGTAGAAACTCTTTTCAAGGGCATTGTCAAATCACAGAAGTGTTTTAATCTGTGGCATTAGTGTTGCTTATATTTCCTGCCTGTCTGTATTGCTTCTTTATACACAGATTTACTTTGAGTGCATGTTTGTGCAGGGAAAAAGATTTCAGTCAACATAAGCAAAAGCAGCAGAATTAGTCCTGTAACTTCTTAAAACAGAGAGCATTGTCTGCTGCAATGTGCTAAGAGGAAAAGGGACCTCCTCACCTGTCGTTTACACCATCCATAATTCAAGTCATGATGTGACATGACATCAGTACTTCACTGCTTTCCACTATCAGCATGAAAACTTGTATTTTAAATGTTGGTTTGGCAAGTTAGACTAAGGAACCAAAATGAAGGAAAAATACTGCCTCCCCAGTGGCACTTCATTCAGAAAATGCATGTTTGTCAAGAGGGTCTACACAACCTTGGAGAAGGTGCAAGTGAAAGGAACTCTCCCAGCTACAGCTCTGGCAGACTTAAATCTTCTTAAAGCAATCACAAAAACAGTGTCAGCTGAAGGGACCCGTGTAGAGTTCCAGTGAAAACTTCTCTTAATTTTGTTTTCCAGTACAAGAACTGAGGGCATCAGATGAAGTCAGTAAAAATCAGGTCTGAAACAAGAGGAGGGGTTTACATGAGCTGTGTAACACCTTATCACAGGATGCTGCAGAGAGTAAAAGCCTATGGACATTCAAGGGCCAAGTGGAAAAGTTTGAGGGACAGAAATCCATTCAGGGTTACCAAATACTTAGAAACTCCATCCAGATCAGCAAGCTCATAAACTGCAGCCAGCTGGAAGCTGGGAGAGTGTTATTATTATTATTATATATGCAAGTATAATTCATGCTTGTGTGTTCTTATATTCTGTGGGCATCCACTTTCAGCCATAGTCACGCGCAGGATAGTGGGCTTGGTGAACCTTGGGTAAGGCCCAGGACTTACTCAAGTGCTCTCATGGTGTTTATTTTGAACTCACCCTCAAGCTGTGCTGTCCTCTCTTTCCTGGTAGCTTATTATTAGAACTGGGTCACATGAGGCATTTGGGACTGCATCTCGGTCGCACTGACTGACATTTCTTTCACAGGGAAAGCTCTATGCTGGCAGAAACAGCACCATAGCTTATGTGAGGACGGGAGTAGCGCTTTTTGCGTAAGATTCACTTAAAGCAGAACGTTCATTTTTCTGGCTGTTCCCCATTGCATCAGGGACATAGCACTGAGCTAATCCAGGGAGGCGTCAAGGCGCGAGCTGTATTTAGAGTCAGCCACCTGCTTGGGAACATCAAGCGGCAGAAAGAGCCTGCTTCAGCAAAAACCTCCCCTGTGCATTCTGCAGCAGCGGCTTCCAGCAGGCCCTCCCTCCTCTGCCTGACTCTGCATGAGGCCTCCAAAGGGGTCAGCACCTGAAGACAGACCCTGTCGGCCCAGGAATGCTCTGAGCCTGGCACTCTCTCTGCCCAGGACCTGCCAGACATTTTTGGACAGCTGCAAGGTGGAATTGAATCACGTGGGTGAAGAGTGGCCTAATCTCTACATAGGCAATATGTAAGTGTTATTTGAGGCTGAGCTGTTCTGAAGGGCTGGGAAATACAGTACTCATTAACATATGCTGTCCAACTTTATTTCGTGTGCGTTGGTAAACTTCATTGCCTTAAAATAGACTTAAGATTAGCACAGAAGAAAGCAAAAGAAAGAACCATTAAAGAAAGAACCTACTGCACAGGAAAATAATTAAAAAGAGAATTAGACTCTCTTTATTGCTTTGCATTATTTTATAATTGTGTAACATACATTTTATAAATGCTGCAGCATTTACCATACAAAGCACAAGACAGACTCATGATCCTGAGCAGCCTTAAAATTGAACAATAATTTGTTTTTACCTTTTTTAGTGTAATTTTAACTAGAATGGAAATTTTCACATTAAAAAGTATTCTGATGTTGGCTGTTTATATGACAAATTGATTTGCAGTTGAAATTTCTGGCAAATCTATGGATATTCTGAATGACAGCAGACTTCACTCTTTAGTTCTCAAAACTGTGCAGATGGGTATTTCTCTCTGAAACATGGAGAAAGCACGCAATCATCTGCACTCAACATGCCTAGTGCCCAATGTTATGCCAAAACAAGTTTTTTTCCACCACCATCAGGTTGCAAACTTGTTGAAATATCTAGAAATTACAATAATTCCTACAGGAGAGAAGCAGGAGGAACTAACGACCCTGCTGATTGCCCACTGATTACGGCAAAAAGCGGCCATTCTTTTAGCTATGAAACAGCAAAGCCAAAAAATAAGCTAGGTGACATTGGGGAAATAATCTGCATTTACAGAACTTGGGTTTACAAATTGCCGCCTGCTTCCCAGCGTCGCTGCGCTTGCAGGCGGGAGCGTGGCAGGCGGCAGGTGGCCCTGTGCACGGCGGGTGGGGACACCCAGCAGCACCCAGGCGCCCCGGTCGGAGCCCGCCCGTGCGGAGGCAGCAGCCACAACAACGTGCAGGGCTTCACTGAACTTCTGCCGTGGCCGGGAGGGTGGGAAGCCGACCTTTGCCTTTCCGGTTCAACCTCGTAACTACACTTGGAAATTAACTCTTTTACTTGTTAGAACCATGTGCAGAAATCAGGATTTGTAGAATTGAGCCTGACAGGTAGTAAAGGCGAAGATTTAAGACAAAAATCACTGAAACTGTGTTGTCTTAAACTGCAACGTTTGATTTTAGACAGCCTTCTAAGTGCCGTTTTAAGACCTCCTTTTAGTGCCTGTGAGTATACATATTCCAAACTACTCTTGGATGTTTCTTTCAATCACATTCTGTCTCATGGGGGAAAAAAAATGGTGGGGAATAAAATGATCAAATATATAGATAACAACAGTGTGTATGTATAGTAAGGAAAAGATGAACTTAGAGAACATACAGGTAACAAATAAAAATGTAAACAGGTTTCTTTGCTAATGCAACAGCTGATCATTAATATCAGCTTAAATACGAGTTACAGACTGCAAGCAGGGAAACTGGAAGTTGATCAAGTGCTACAGATAGAATTTTCTTCATTCTGCCAACACCAATAAGACAAATAGGAACGTGACCTGAGAATAAGGTTTCATGGGCTCTTCATGAGATAGAAATGGGGAATAGAGAGAGTGTGTGCATTTAGGGCCCAACCCAGAACTCAGTGAAGTTAGTAAACAGTGGATGTTTCTGTTACTGAGCAAACCCATGCCAGCGTCAGGACTTGTGCCAGAGCTAAAATAACCCAGAGCAGTACCATATATTGTCACTGCTCATTTCTGTGGGACCAGTTGTGTGGCAGTTTCTGAGCAGCTACTTGGAAATCAAAGATCAATCTAGAATTAATGCTGTATTTTTAAAGAAACATTTCTCCTTATGCATTTATCAGGAATCTGATGTTCAGCATCTTTAAACAAGTTAAATATATCATAAAATAAAGTAGGGATGGCTGACTTTACATGATGACTTTCATCCTGGAGGACTTTGAAGTTGTCAACAAATTGATTATTAAATATCTGTCTGGCTATCAGCCATTGCTGATAGACAAGGCCAAGGCCCTTTGGGTTTAAAGGTAAAATGTTTTCTGAAATGCTACATAATAAGCAGCTGAGGGCACAATATGTAAAATATCCTGCAGAAATCAAACTTCATGCTGATCTTAAGCAGGCAAATTTATTAACTGGAGTTTAATCAGATTAGCAAGGCTAATACCACTTCAGCAAAGAAACATGGTACAGTTACAGGCTGAGGCAAAATGGTTACAGGCTATGCTAAAACCTCAGTGTGTTCAACACACATATTTCAAATCCAGCTATAGAAGGACCTGAGCTACCTCCTGAAGTGAATTTTTGTAGGATGTTTGGGCCAGCAGTCCTCAATGTGATTGTAGACAACTGAGACAACAAAGTTAAATTTATTTCTTTTCAGAAGTGAAATAACTTGGAATTCTGCATTTCTAGATATGAGTATATTCAGAAATCACAACCTTTTACTATTCTTCTACTACCTCACTTTTTTCTACACGTCTCAAAGGGGAAAAAATGTCTCAGAGTGTGGTGGGCACTGGGCTCTACAGACAGGAGTACATTACAAGGCAACAAGATAACTTGAGCTACTTTTAATCATGAGCTTTCATACGTGGTTCTTCATAGCTCCATAACCCATAACAAGGAAGGCCTGAAAAGGCTTGGTGACACCCATGCAATGAATGCAGCACATTTTTGCATGGAGTATCAAAGGAGACCAAACTTTCCACAGCCAGGAAATGCATTATTATGGAATACCTGCAGAAGGCACAATTGGCTTTGACCTTGTTGCCCATGTCTGTACATTCTGAGGGCATTAACAGGGGCAAATGGCAAATCCCTGTCCCAATGGTAAACTGCTGCTCTTACACAGCACTCAAATTAAGCAATCACTAATTACTTTAGCAGCATTAACTACATGTCAGTCAACCACTTGGATAAGCCTAATTATCCACTTACAGACATTGTCTTCGTTGGCATGTAGGAAAACAGCAGGATCCGGAGAGATTAGGAGTGACCAACAAAACCATCAGTGGCAAGGATCACTCACACATGCTGTACTGGTAATCATCAGAGTGTACCTTCTGTAGCAGAAGAGAAAAAGAAGAGCAATTATAAAAGGGAAGAAAGTTCTGAGTTCTCAGCCTGATATCACTAATGTTGTTGTTGTTGTTTTTCTGTATTGATTCATCAGAATACACAACACAAGTAACTAAAAATAGTTACTTTCTGGTTTGAGAAACAGCCAAAAGCTGCAAAGAGCTATTGCAGAGACATGCCAACTGTCCATTTACAAAGCCTAATGCCATGTGTTTTCCTCTGTTTCTGGACTCAGATCTCTAGTAACAAAAAGTGGTTCTTGATTTATGAAAGAGCGGTATGTAATACCCTGGAGGCTACTTCATCTCAGCTGCTGTAAATTGCATCTCTCAGAGATGAGATGTGAGTGAGGCAAAAGTACAAACTTACTCAATCTGTGACCATAGCACTGTTCCATGCAGCCTGGAATGGCACTCTGTGTACTCCTTTCTATTTTGAAAGGAAAAATCTTTATTTGCTGTGTTCTTAGAAAAAAGCAGATCTGCTTCCTTTATGCTGGTTTACCTTATGATATTCTGCCATTTTCCTCTAGGCAATGCTATCCAAAGAATTATCCAGTAGTGAGCAATTTCATCAAGCTGCAGGATTTACATATTGAACTAAGATATAGTATACACCTATGTAAACTCTAAACTCTTATGAAATTAGAAAAACACAAAGCGACAAGGAGAAGTGTCAGACAAAAAGTCTGATTATGACATAAAGATGAAAGGAACATGACCCAAAGCTTTGGCATCAAATCTATTTTTCCTCTCTGTTTAGGGCATAGAATGTTTCTGAATTTTGTATGCTCCTGTCATCCCTCAATCAGTTGGTTAAATGAAGGCAGCAAATATGCTAGGTACTCCTCTGGGATATATTCCCAATTTGTTGTCCATTGTGCTCATTAAAATTATTAAAACTCAACTCCAAGAGATAATAGGCCCCTGTTTAAAATTAAAGCCCTTAAGTATATCCCTGGACATAAAAAGATGCTGACCTGTTTTGCTGACTGGGATCAGCAAATGAAAAGGGGAAAATATTGTCCAACCCATACAAGAAGTCACCCAGATGGGAGACAGCTTTCTCACCCTGGTGACAATAGATGCTCAGTGGCTGGGGACTTTCCAGAGATAACTTCCTCCTGCCATGCCCTCTGCCCAGCTCTGTCTCAGCTTTATGGACCTGAGAATTACTGCAAATGTAATAAATTTTCAGCCATAAATTAGACGTTTCTCTCATGCTCAGAATTTTCTGTTCCCACTAAAATTCTTATTATTTGAACATCGCTATGCCTCTAACACTACTGAACATGGAAAGAGACAAGTTATTTAATTTTAATTGAATATTTCATAAAGGAATTGTTCTTTAAACCCTATTCTCCTGGCTCAGAAAGCAGGTTTCTCCCAGTACCCTGTCTTTTGTCAATGTCTTCCCAAGGAAAGGAGACTGTAAAGAAAAAAAAATTGAAACTTTTATTTGAACTGTTGAAATGACTACCCAAATTAGCAAGCTAAGCTAGACCACCCCAGGGTAGTTCTCATCTTAGAGCATTTGTTTGGAAAATAAATTGTAGTTTTAGACTGAAGTCCTAAATATGCAGAGGTAAAATACCTGGGGAAGTTGCTGGTGGCAGTTCAGCATCTCAGCAGAATTCCATAGCATTTGCCCAGAGTTCACTTGCCACATGCCTGCATTTCTGGAGAAGATAATGCGGTGCTGCCTCAGAACACCAGAGCTGGGGCCACACTAATCCTTGTGGAAACTCCTACCCAAAACCAGCAGTGTAACCCAGGGGTGAATTTGCCCTCCTGTTTCTGAAAAGAGAAGTCTGCCAAGGACAGTATGGCCTAAGAGGCACACATTGCTGGCAGGCTCTCAAGTGTCAAAATAGAACCGGTGATGCTAGCAGCGCAGATCCTGTGCTTCGCAGGCAACACACAGACAAGAAAAACAATCAAGTTGTCTGGTGGAAAAAGCGGCTTCCCAGGATCGCTCTGACCATGGTGTGATTGTGATCAATCCACATTGGCAAGTATCATCTTTCCACGTGTGTTTTGCCTCCCGCAGGCTGCCTGCGGAGAGCAGCTCAGGCAGGCTGATGCATGCTTGTTATTGCCGGCGTAAATATCTCTGCCGTGTGTTATTGTGGCACAAAGCAGCTGGACCATTTGAAAATCATTTAAAAAGCACTATAAAATTAGGGCTCCAGTGCTCTTATTTTATAGCTTTCACGAGCAGCCATTGCCTAGAGAGAAATTATCCTCTTTATTTTCAAGGCTAAAGGTTCTTTTAACATTCATCAAAATCAAAGTGCACCCTTGATAACACATTGAACTGTTACTTATTTAGTACAGACTCTTTACCTTCTGCATAATATCACATTTGAGATCTCAGTTCCTCATATACAACTCATTTCATTGTGTCTGCTGTTGTTCTCACCAAGTGAATTTGCATAGTCTCAAGAGAGGCTGGATGATGCCCTGAAACATATTCTTTCCATAATTCCTTTTTGTTGTTGTTGTTTTTTAAATTTTTAGAACAATAGCCTGGAGTGGTTTTGTTTCTGATCCTTCTATAAAAATGGCCAATTACCTCTTTGGCAATGGATTTGCACAGACCAATTAAGCACTGTAAGTGAAAGATTTTCAAGGGCAGAAATAATACTTAGGTGCATAACCTGATAGACTCACTTTGAAACATCTCTTCTCCACATATATAAAAAACTGTCTTTGATAATTTTCTTTTTTTCACAGACAGCTTCTTTACCAAACTGAGGAAAACGGTGAGTGAACCAAAGCAGCATGACAAAGTGCAAACAGTACAAAGGGAAAACCATTCTTTTCAGAAAAAAAAAAAGCACAGTTGTATCGACCATACTTACAGCTCAGATCTGAAGGGCTTAGGAAGAGACAGTGCATGAAAGCATCCATCAACCACAAAGGTGGCAAGTGGGGAATGGTAAGGCCCTGCACATGCTCTGTGCTGCAGCTCAAGAAAGCCACTGTGTGCCCCTCTGTTGTTTAACCTGCCTTAGGTTTCTGTAAGAGACTGGTCACCTTATTATCCAGACATCAAATACAGACTGAAGATAAACATTTACAAAGTCATAACCTTAGCTCTGTTCTCGTGGTTCCCTCTTTGGCCAGGATTTTGTCTTTATGTCCTCTGGGGACAGCAGGCTCATTCCTGTGCTAAAAGGCAGCATGCTTTCAGATCCCTGCAAGGGGGGTGGTTGGTGCTAAAAATCCTGCTGTGAAAGCATGTGTAGCCACATCAAGTGGCTGTAAAGTCAAGATGCACCATCCTGCCTGGAGGAGAAGTAGCCAGGCAGAAGGCAAGACTGCCTGTGTGCAGAGGGAGCTTTGCCACCATGCCAGCACCTCTGTGAGCAGAGGGAGTTTGAGTTTTAATGACAGAGATTTTGCCTGTTGTCACCCAGTCTGTGATCCATCAAGGGAATGGTTAAGCTAATAGAGGGGCAAGATGAAGTTACTTGATAATCACTATTGTTTATGGCCCTAGAAAGGCAGAAAATGGGATAGGCATGACAGACATCTTCACGGATGAAGGAGGTGGGACAGATATTTAGTAAATCGGGATAAGAAAAGCACCTCAGCTCTATGGCACATTTTTCTGTTCCAATAGTCAGTAACCACCTTCCTGTGCCTGACAGAAATAGAGAGAAGGGCCTAATTAAGCTCACCTAGCTATGGGCCCCTGCATTTCAGATCAGATTAGATCTTTTGGCTTAAGACTGACCCACCCAATCTCGGCCCTTACTTGTGGCAATAGTGAAAAGTGGCAGGAGAAGAGCAGAGATCAGTGTGGCCCTCTCAAGACCTGATCCAGCACGACAAGTGTGATTATGTCACCTGTGCAGGGGCTTCCTCCCTTTGGAGCTGACATGCACATGTGCTTGTTCCCTCTCAGGTGCTCACCTTGCTCAACAGAACAAAAATTAAAAACTTGGAGATATATCTCAGTAGAATAGAAATAGAAAATCCCTTCTACCCAGTAGTTTCAAATTCCTGGATAGCCCTGAATTTGCCTTTGCTTTGTGGATAAACTACCTGTGGTGAATGGTTTCTCACTATTGTCTTCACTAAAAAAAGATAGCAAAGTGACATTTGCAGTTAGTGCTTCAGTGCTGAAAGGAGAGGATTTTCCTTTCAAGCACTGAAGGGGAACAGGTGTCTAGAGAGTGTTGTTTCCCCCTCACACATATATCTACTAACACCTCAATGTGCAAAGGCTTGCTCACCTCACATCCAGAGCAGGATTAAGCATACCCTGGAGCTGTTTTGACCTAGATGATTAGTTGCTGAAAGCCTGGCAAAAGGACCCAGGTTGTAGAATGTCTTGCACGAGGCAGATGCAAAGTAATTTTGTGCTCAGTTAAACCTATTAATTTCCAGGAAGGCTTAATCTACTTTTAAATAGCAGGTGGGACCCCATAACTCAGAGGTGGGCAGCCAAAGGGCAAAATAAAGGTCCTGGATGCTGGCAGTGTTCTTGTGTTGCCAGCAGCTGCAGACCTTCCATCACTTGCTTTCCTCACAAAATGAAGCTGCTAACTGCAGAACCAAGTTGGGACCAAAGTAATTTTACCAAAAGAAGCAATACAAGAAAGAATACCTTAAAAATCCAAGTAGGATCAGAATCCAGAGGGAAAAGGTGTGAGGGCATTGGGGTCTGTGTTAGCATCATCTCATGGGGCAAGGGTGTTCCTGCCCAGATGATGGGCACCCATATAATAAGTTCCTTTCCCTTAGCATCACAACAGTTGAAAGTTGCTTTAAGCATTTTGCTTTTGCTTCTTCGCTCTTGATGCCTTGTCATTCTCCTCCATGTTGCCACTGTGAAATGAATCTTGGTTCACAGTGACAAATGCATTTTCAGCCTGGGAGGCAGATTCTGGATGTTTGGTGCCCATGTTATAGAATTCAGTATTTAGTAATGAGTAGTGTGGGCACTGCATTCATAAGACAAGTGGAAAAGGTGCCAATGCAGGTTAGACCTGAAGGTCTGGCTAGTTATTCATTCTCCATCAGCCCAGAGCACAGTCTAGGAGAAGCCAGCATAAGAAAGAGGACAGCTGTGTATCTTCCAGCTTTTGGCTTTCCACAGATTGGCTACTTCTTAAACCTCTTGATACCTTCAATTACTACAGACTGGACAGAAGAACTGGTCCTAGCACAAAAGTCCCTAATTGCCCTCATGCCCTAACAAGCACCTTGCCTCCCTCAGCTCCAAGGAGGTTAGTTCAGGCTGTGGGGAAAAAAAAGAAAAGGAGGGGTGAAGGCTGGGTGAGAAAGAAATCTGGGTGGATAGGTGAGAAGCAGGCAGGATGGGTGAGGAGCAGGCTGGATGGGTGAGGAGGAAGGCTGGGTGGGTGAGGAGGAAGGCTGGATGGCGGAGGAGGAAGGTTGTGTGGGTGAGGAAGAAGGCTGGATGGGTGAGGAGGAAGGCTGGGTGGGTGAGGAGGAAGGCTGGATGGGTGAGGAGGAAGGCTGTGTGGGTGAGGAAGAAGGCTGGATGGGTGAGGAGGAAGGCTGGATCGGTGAGGAGCAGGCTGTGTGGGTGAGGAAGAAGGCTGGATGGGTGAGGAGGAAGGCTGGAT
>VZTE01000104.1:355537-371867 GCA_013397775.1 Eulacestoma nigropectus
AAGGCTGGGTGGGTGAGGAGGAAGGCTGTGTGGGTGAGGAAGAAGGTTGGATGGGTGAGGAGGAAGGCTGGGTGGGTGAGGAGGAAGGCTGGATGGGTGAGGAGGAAGGCTGGGTGGGTGAGGAGGAAGGCTGTGTGGGTGAGGAAGAAGGCTGGATGGGTGAGGAGGAAGGTTGGAAGGGGGAGGAGGAAGGCTGGGTGGGTGAGGAGCAGGCTGGGTGGGTGAGGAGCAGGAGGGTGCTGGAGGAGGATCTGGGGAGGCCACTGCCACAGGCCAGCACAGCTGCCATGACCGTGAGCTTTGTCCCCTCAGCAGATAAACTGCAAAGGCTACTGATGAACTCACTACCTCGATGCCTCAGGGAGGGAAGGCCAGGCTGGGCCGGGCTGGGCCAGGCCAGGCCATGCTGGGGACCAGGGCCAGAACGCGCCGCGTCTGTGCAGTGCTGCCATTCAGAATTAACTTCTACCAGTTAATGAGCTCCTGGTAATTGCCATTGTCGCACAATAATCTTCCTAAGTTTTCTGCAGCTTTCTTTTATCTGTTAGAAGGATGCAGGGAAACCACCACACTGGCTGCTGAGGAGGAATGCCTTTGGATAACTCAAACCCCCCAGCCAGTCTGGTTGTACTTTCCAACCCAATCTCCATTCTTGTAGAGGGTTTATTTCATTTAAGGAAAGTATTTGAAGTGAAAGAAGCTGGAGAGAGAGCATGAACAGCACAGACTCCTCCATCCTAGCCCTCTTCCAAAGCCCCAGCAGCTTCTGTGACACTCATTGCACTGAAGAGTCAGTTTTCCCAGGAGAACAGGCAGGAGGGACACTGATTGGACCCCACCGCCCAGCCCAGCAACCCAGTGCAACACCCTGTCAGTACCCAGGTGTGCTCTCCTGCCCAGCTGCTGCCCCTCATGTGTCCCACTGTTCCTGAAAGCCAGAGCAGTGGATGTGTCCTCTAGCTTGGCTCTTTTTCTATTATGGCTGGAGGAACAGGGAATGGGAAGAAAACCATATTTGGAAAAAGACAGTATAAAAGACTAAAATAATCACCCTGCTTTTTACTTTAGGGGAGTGCATTATGTCTTGGACTGGTTTGTGCAACAGATTTTGCCAGCAGAACAAAACCAGGCCAAACTGCACAGTGTACAGGAAAAAAATGAGCACTGTCACAGGCTTTTCTTATACAGAAAACCTGCATGGGAAAGGATATGGTGTAGATCTTTTGATGTATACACCCAGGTCAATACCAATCTAATTTATTCCGTACATTTCACATTTTTCTTCTATCCAACGTGCGCAGTTTCTTGTAAGTGCTCCCTTTAAATGCCGGTCAGGAGTGTATTCTATCCTGCGATGCCCGTCGCTGCGTATTTTTAAATCACCCAACATTGTTTTTTCCTGCCATCTTGTGGCAGCAGGAAAAATCACAGCGTTTTACTAGCAGCAGCGCTGCCCGCTGGCCTAAGACAAGGATTGCCAATAAAACAGTCTAATCTATAATTAGATTAGTTGGCATCATTGCAAAAAAACACAGCCCCTCTTGCATATTTAAAAGCTAGACTAATTCTTCCAGCTCTACTAGTTGATCTTGTAGCAGGAGTTCTTTGGTTATCCCAGAGCAAAATGTCTGCTTTGTAGACCTTGTGTTTCCTGAAGGTCCCCAGCTGTTGGCTATAAAGAGCAAAGGAGAGTTGCATAACAGGTGAGACTTTATCATGTTATCACAAGACTTCATCAAGTGACCCTAAATATCTTGAAAAGGCTCCTTTTTGCCAGTGTTGCTCTCGGGTCTTCATAGCTCCTTAACAAAGCCATCTTTGTTTCCTATCAAACCATAGGAAGATCTTGTCTGATAGACATGTAAAGCTTTTCCTTTTACTGCAACAACTATTTCTATCTGGTCTCTCAATGTAAACACCACAAAACCTGCCTAAACACCTTGCATTGTTTGCTTAATTCTAAACCAAAACATTTTCCTTATTTTGTTAAAAATGCATGTAAGATTTATATACGACTGAATTCAGGTTCCTGGGATTTTTCCCCTTTTCCTGAAATCACACAAAGGTTGTTTGAAAATGAATACTTGTGATCCCATCTCTCCTGCCACAATAGCTCTTCCCACATAGTTGAGGTAAAAATATGAAAATGATATATGATAACTAAAAAAGAAATCAAAAAGAAAAAAATGCCAGTATTTTCCCTTAAAATAAATACAAAAATCAGAGCCAGTAAGAAAAACTACACACTACTAACTAAGAAAATTTCCAGCCTGCAAAGAGAGCATAAATAAAAGCTCTTCAAAGCTTTGTTCATTTTCACTAGCACTCGCAAAAATGACTGCTTGGGATGCCAGGCATTGGAGAAAAGGATGTTAGTGCTATTTATAGCTCACGAGTGGCTCCCATTGCCATTGTACCTGAGAATCTCACAGTCCTTAATGCATTCCTGCTCGAAGCAACTTTCTCAAGCAGAGAATAGCCTTCCCAAGGCTGTGCTGGAGGCACTGAGGTTTGCTTTGGGAAAATGGACCGTTACGTTTGTGGTGTGTTCCCAAACTGTCTGCTGTAAACCACCTCCAGCAGGCACAACCTCCTTCCTTCTCCCTGTGCTCAACTCTCCCTCTTGGGAGACCTGAGGCTGCTGCTTTGCTGGAGGCTCTTCTCCCCTCCATCACCCTACCTACTAGCCTTGGCATCCACCTACAGTCCACACCAAGCCACAGCATGAAACACAAGCAGAAAAACAGCAGCATAAAACCTGGCAAGATAAAGTGAAGATACCTTCCAAAAACTGGCTGGCACATAACAACCCTTGCGTCTGCCCTGCCTGACCACCTGCAAGGCTCACATAGCCTCAGTCTCAGGAGCGGGGCAGCACCATGCTGCCCATTTCTCACAGAGACATTGCAGCAGGGCCAGGCAGGGAAACTCCTTCCCAGTGACCCTGGGACTGGGCACTCCATGGAGCAGCAGCGTGTCCCCCCTGCCCTTGACCCCTCATCCCTCACAGCCCAAAGAGGTGGCTGTACATGCTGCTTTGCCCACGGTCCCTAACAAGGCACTTCCTACTTCACTCTGATTTACCTGGCACCCTGATACCAGGGTGCTGCAACAGGAAAACCACTCACAGTTTTATTTCCTCAAATTTAAGGTAGGAAATAAGGAGAAAATACTCATCAGACACATAATCAAACAGTCTGCAAGACACAGGAAATCCCAGTTCTATGTCTTAATATCTCCCTTTAGTTACTTGCATGTGCTCATCAGTGGTCAATTCCTTTGTGACATACAATCACCCTTCTTAAAAGATGACTTAATCAAAATCAAATAATGATTTTAAAGTCAGCAGTTGAAAAAAAAATCTAAAGAAAAAACATTCCACTCTGCCCCAACAGAGCTGAGAATGTCACTGGAAAGCTCTATGATATGCCTGAAAAACTCAAGTGCCAAAATAGATCTTCCACTGTAGAGTTTTGAAGTTTGCTCTTGATTCCACAGCAAAGAATTTGTACAGCTTTGTCAACCTTAGAAAAAGGTGCCTTTTTTTAATGTACCCTTTCAAGCAAGGCAAAGCAAGGAGAGCACTTCTCTGCTTACGTTAAAAGTGCAGGGAGAGACAGACAGCTCAAAGCTACCCCTGCCAAACAACTGAGGAATATCAAAACCCCTTTCTCATGCCTTCAAATATCCTGAAATCTTGCAAACTTGACAGCATTGTCAATTTTGTATTGACAGCAGCAGTCAGATAAAAATCATTTGAGGAGTAAAACAAGGAGAAGAAAAAAACCCCTTTAATCCACAGTCACACAAATCCATACTGCCTGCAGTATTGCAAGTGCTTTGGAGCCCCTTTTAATAACAATATATTAACATCCTTGTTTGTCTTTCCTGAAGCTTGCAAGACATTATTTCCCCACATCCCTCTCTCAGTCTGGCCTCTTTGACACCATTTTTATCAGAACTGCCCATAACTTACACCTATCGACAGCCTGTGACACCAATGAAGTCTTGGCACAGCACTGGCTGTGACAGCACTCACTGAACTGTTATCAATATCAAGGTCATTTTGTTTTTCTTGCTCTCACTGCAGCTGCAGCTTCTCTGCCCTCAGGGCATGAGCTGCCCAGGAAAGCTTTCTGTCTAAGCTCCTCACAAGCCACAGCCTCTCTGCTCCATTACTGGTGTTATATAAGATTAGAGTGAAGTTTCTACTATTAGAAGCAGTTAGCTGCATGGTGATTTTGTGCTCCCCTGATTACAGCATACAGCACAGTTATGGCTGCTGGCAGCAGGACCAGAGAATTTTAATTCCGGGAGAAGCATGAGCATAGTTGAGATGCATCAAAAAAATCAGTAGTTTTGTGGGGCTTGAATTCCTAGCTGTGGTACCCTGGACAGGAGTGCCCCAGAGGAGAAATAAAGGGGAAAGCATCATCCTAGGCTCGACAGATATCCACAGACAGTTGGAAATTGTGCTAGGAGCCTGTGGAGGGCAGCGCTGTCTTGCTGGGGATGGTGCATTGCATAGCTCAGAGATGCCAGCTGCTAAGGTAATACTTCTTTTTCTATCTCTTTTGAATCTGAAAGCTGCAGATGTAAAAGCTGTCGTTGTGCCACAGCCGTGACCTGTCACTGCAAGCAGGACTCCCCATTTTTCCAACCAGTGCCTTCATTTTTAAGCCATCCTTTCCTGCAGCGTTAGCCCCATGCGTGGGCAAGTGCTTCTTCCTAGGCTGCATGACTCTCAAATAGGAGGGATGGGGGAGCTGGGAGGGGCAAAACACAAAGGTTCTCCCCCCTTGGAATGACAAGAGTTTTGGGAAAATATGTGCAGATCTATTACATTGCAAAGAAGAGGAAATGCTCTCCAGGAGCACTTCTGTAAGGTAGCACCCTCTCCTCCAAAACGGGCAAGGCACAGGTGAAGCTCACCCCACTGAGCCTGAGCTCAGCAAGCTCTGCCCCTCCTGGGGGCTTGCCTTGTCCAAGGACAACCGTGGCTGTGTGACCTGGGATGAGGCTGCTGGAAGGCACTGTGTGAGAGCAAGTGGTGAGAGACCTCGCTGGGGCTCTCCTGCCTCACTCAGGGGCCCCTCTGAGCTGAGGTGCTCAGGCTCCATGTCCACCTGCATGCCTGTGTCTGGCCAAGCACCTCCTTGTCTTCCCACTTGGGACCTGCCTCACCACCAGGAGCTCTCCTGGCTATCCAAACCCTCCCTAAGGCTGATTGCTCTCACCTGCCCTGCCCCGTGGTTGCTACCACTACTGAAATGGCCTTGTGCATTCCTGCCATACCCAGGTGGATGAAGCTCCTGGGGGGAGCAGTAGCAGCCCCTCCAGCACCATGGGCAGCCCTGCGCAGGAACAGAAGGGCTCAAGGAAGGAGCCTTTAGCTTTCCAGCCCAGCTCAGGCTCCTTGTGAGCAGAAGTTGGTACCTTCTAGCTCAGTTAAGAGAAGTGAGAGGGCCCCATCATAAATGTACAAGGCCGGATGTGAATGGAGATGTCAGGAGGGAGACCAAGCGGTTCAGAGGTGTGAAGACTCAGATTTTCTCCCACCCTGTAAAACACAGTTGCCAGTGTAGGGTGAGGGGCATCTGCAATCTGAGCTGAGCTGGGCTGAGGGGGAAGCCGTGGAGGAGGCTTGGAGGGCTGCTCCTGCTCTTTCCTGACACTGTGGTTTAAAGAGTGGGCTGTGTTTTCCAGAGCCCTCGATCTGGCATCTTTCCCAGGTAGTAAATTCTCTTAAAAACTGAACCAAACAGAGCTTTAATTGTACATTCTGCTTTTCTCTTCACTCTGAAATAATGGCAATAGCATTTATACAGTGCTGCACCGAACACGTACCCGCACTGAGGCTGAGGGACCGATTCTGCTTTCCATTATTCAGGGGTACTGCCTCTGGTGAGGCAGATCAGAGTTTGAACAGTGAGCTGGAGCAATGAACTTCTACTATTCCCTGCTGTTTGACTGTGGGCAAAATAAAAGGCCATAATACATGATGCAGTCAGCCAAGAAAGCAATATTGCTCTGCCATGTGCACAGTCTACACCAAGACAAGTCCAGAATCTCATTTCTAAATTCCCATAGGTGCCTCATTTAAACCATCAGCCATAACCTGCTTCTCATTTTCAATACCACTTGGTATTAGAGCTGCAGTGAACTGCTGGTGAGAGATTCTAATTCCTGCAAACAAGCCCCTGTAGGCTTGCAAGGAAAACAGAGAGTTCCCCTCTCGGTTGCCTGCTAGGTTCCCATCTGGCTGTTTTAACTTTGCTATTGCTTTTAAATGTGCCTGTTTCTGCACAGAAAGTTTTCAGCTCTACCTCAAGAGACTCCTGGGTTCTCTTAGTGTCAGATTCTGACCAAAGTGTAGAGACACAGACTGGGTCTTCTTAACAAAAAGGAAGATCGTATTTCACATTACAGTATCTAAAAGATTAATTCCACTAACATGATCATTTCCTTGTGAACCACACTTCTTTCCATCTGGATTTTTCCATCAGGAGGACAAAGAGCCATAGTGTTACACACTACCTGAGAGAAAAGAGCAAGGAGTGTAAAAGATGAATGCGGAGATGCTTGCTGAGAGAAAAGAGAAGAAAAAACAGAGTAGACATCATTTTCAAATGCATCAAGAGGCTGCTTTTTAATTTTTTTCCCTTCCACATGAATTATATTTTGACCCCATGCTTTGGAATTTTGAACCATTTACTTTGTCAGGTTTTTGATTGAGAGAACTTAGGATATTTGGCTGGAGGAGCTTTCTGTATCATGTTATTGTTAGGTAGTGTTTGTGCTATTGTAGTAACCACAGGCCCTGCTGTGCCTGAGGCTCTCAATAATCTCATGTAAGGACTTGTTATTGAAAGACACCTGTCCTCATCCGGGCTATCAGCATAACTGTCGCAGTGTCGGACACGAACATGCAGATTCAAACAGCAGGTCAGGAGCACTCGGCAGGGCGAAGGACCCTGCCCTCCTTTATTCTCACCTTTTTATACCTCTCTTAAAACAATCACACATTGGTAGATGAGGTTAACACCTCTGCAATTTTACAGGATAGGAACATAGTCTATCATCTTTCTCCGCCTTGAAGAAAGGAATGAACAACAATCCAAAAGTTCTAAAAACATTCTAGGCCGGTTAGAAAAACAAGAGCTATGTTAATAGAAAATGCATGAGAACTTCTACTACAAAAGTAAAAACACAGAACAGTAGAAAAACCAGGGCGACACATAACCACAGGCAGAGCTGTGCCACCTAGGAAAATGGAAAGAGCAAAGGTGATTTGGGTCCAACTAATGCCCTACCAGACTCCTCTTGGGACTCCAGACATTCATTTAATCTCTCTACAGCTCAGTTTGGTCTTGAGGAGACAAGGGAACAACCATGGCAAAATGGCAGAAGGCCCTGTTACAGAAGTGGAAATTAGGGCTAGGCAAATAGGTGGCTACTCAGTCTGTGTTCATTTTCAGTTAAATAAAACATATTTTTCTCAACCAGGAACAAGCCATTTTCATCTTGTTTTAATGTTTTAAAATATTTTATGCAATGCAGGAGAACAAATTCCAAAACAAAGTGATTGAATAGAAAAATGGAAGTAGTAATTTTTTTTTTTTAATAACAAAGCTATTTCATATCTACAATACTGGGGTGTTTGCATTTTTACCCACGAAACTTTGCTGAGTTTTTTTTTTCCACTGGAATCTGCAAATGCAGCACAAATCTGTTAAATGCTTTAGCCAATTCAAGTCACTGGGGGTTTGTGTGGTTTTTTTCCTTTTCTTTTTTTTTTTGCCAGAGAGATGGTCAATAGAAAATGTTTCCACCATAGAGAAAGGAAGGAAAAAAAGCTCCAAACCAACAAACGAAAAACCAAACCAAAAAAGCTTTGCAGACTGTAGTATTCAAGTGGCCGGACAATACTGGGGAGATACAAAGCTCCACTAGGTTGTTGTAGACAAGGTTCTGGCATGACTGAGTCCCTCAGGAGCTGCACCCAGCTGCATGCAAACAGCATGGAGTCACCCACAGCCCCTCCTGGGTGCTCCCTGCAGCCAGGCAGTGCCACCCACGGCCACCTCCAGCCTGGACCTCCAGGACGACTCCTGGACCACTGGGCAAATGCAGGCTCCACAGCCCAGACAAGGAACCAAGCAGGCCCTGGCCATTTGGGGTGTACCCCAGTGCTCTGGGTGTTTGGGAACTGACGCAGAATGACAAGACCGTTTTAAAGCTTGTGCACTACCTTGTATCTTGTGGATTGCCCTTAAAATCTCTGTCCAGCCTCAAAAGTCTCCCATAGGTAGAATTTTTTTGTTTGTTTCCATTGTTTTACAAAAGGAGAGAAAGATAGAAAGAAAGAATCTAATGAGATGGCTACAGTTTAAAAGAAAATTAATCCCATCCAATTTGCATGGTCTAGATCTCAGCAGAAAATGTTAGTGACCTTGTAAGACAGAATTTTTTTCCCTCAGGTAGAGGGATTCCTGTTCTTCTACAGTCACTGACTGTTTCCAACTAGAGCAGCTTCTGGGAGCCACCCAGAGGGAGAAGCTTAGAGAAATGTAATCAGTTGCAGCACTTTCACTACCTCTGCAGTACCTTAAAGTAGAGGGTGGGGGGAAACCTTCACCCAAGTCCCTGGCCTTCAATTAAAAAATTCATATTGCTTTCCTCATTAGTCCAATCATCTGCTAAAGCTATTTTCAAGCTTACCCCGACGCCCGGCAGAGCAATCCAATTTCAAGGCCAGTGCAGCGCAGGCAGGAGCAGTGTTCTTGGGAGGAGCTTTGCTTGTGTTGACACAAGGAGCTCACTTGTCTGGCATTAGTCATGTGAATAAAACAATGTTGGCACACATTTTGGAAAGAGGATTGCTCTATGAAAGGGAGCTCTGTTGCAAAGCATCTCCCTGCCTGCAAAGGTCAGAGTCACCTGCGAAGTGTCACTGGCACCAAAATGACTCAGTTCTTGGAGAAACTCCTCGAAGTCACGTCTTGAACAAAAGGCCTCACAATCTAATTTTCTTTGCTCATCATCTCGATTACTGTAGCTAACTGAGAGGCTACAACAGAAGTTTAAAGCAGCAGGGGCTAGGAGAAGCGAAAGTTTGGTATCCATCTGCTCCACAACTTCAGCCCTTAAGCATTTGCAGCAGCTCAGAGTCAGCCACACTCCTCAAAAATGAGCCTGTGGTCTTATGGATCTCCTGATGTAGAAGCTGTATTATCTTTTTCTTGATTTCCTTTTACTGCTTCAGCTTAACGTTCTGTGTTGGTGAAAGTACAAATAGGTCATCATGAAGATGCTGGCAGTAGCTCTTGAGCACAGTGCATGAGTTTCACAAGGCAGTAAAACTTGTAGGGCAATGCACAGTATCTGTTTCTGTGCTATTCTTCATGCTAATCTGTGCTAGGATTGCACAACATACTCCTTTACGAAAGCTCTTGATCTTACATTATCTGCCCTGAAAAATTCGTAGGCTTTTATCTCTATATTCCTCTCCACTTCCCTGCAGTTCTTTTCCTCCATCATTAAAAGTGAAACCAGTCTTTTTTTTTTCTATGTCTCCCATCATTTTTATTGTGCTTTTCATATCTTGCTTATTAAGTAGTTACCCTAGGGAGACCTCTTTCTTATTGGAATGTACAAAAGGCTGTAACTGCACTTAACATTTGTGGGGAGGAGGAGGGAGGAAGGGGCAAAGGAAGTAAATTTAGACTGAGGTCATAGACATATATGTGTATGTTCAGTAATATGCCTCACATCATCTCCACTTCTTTTTCCAAAAGCAAAAATATATTCTCCCTTGTTTTCTCCTTATTCCCCAAATCAGCCTATACTGTTAAAAATAACGTACAAGGACAAAGTTGTTGTTTTAGGAGCAACATCTCTCTAGCTGCTGCTGCTGTGGGGCAGGGGACAGACCAGATGACTTCCAAAGGTCCCATCTGCACTTGTTTTCTAAAATTGCTGAGAAAATAAACCCAAACTTTAGATTTAGGCATTCAGACATTAGACTGAAAGCTGGTGCCATATCAGAATAAACACCATTTACTCTACTTTGAGAAGAGTTCTAGTATGCCTTCCACATTGATTATGGCTCTAGTAAGAACAAGCAACCAAAAAAGCTCATAAATATTTTCAGGGGACAAGAACAGCAATTCAAGGTAATGAGATCCAGGCAGAAGAAATGCTCCTAAAGTCTCAGAGAAGGGACTGCTTGGATATCTTCACACTCTTGCACTTGACTGAGCTCTGCTTCCAGCTGAACCAGCTGGCCTGGGCTTCCTGGGTCTAAACCATCAAACAGCATTGCAAAAGGGTTGCCCCTGTTCTACAGCGTGATTTGTGAGGGTTCACAGTTCTGTGATCTCACAGACCTGTGAGGGAGCCCTAGATGGGATTCTCAACAGGACAATGCCAGAACTTTTAGCTCTATAATTTCAAAAATACTCTTTTTTTCTCACCTCCTGGGTAAGTACCCTGCCCCTTAGACAAGAGAAATGGCCCCTCTCTGGAGGGAAGTAGCTATCACATTATTTATACTAAGTGGAACAGCTCCCAGAGGAGAGACTGAGACAGGTGCAAGAATACCAGTATAGTTAAGTGTCCAGGGATATTCACCTGAGAGAGAAAAAACTAGTTCAAATCCTCTCAACTTCTCTTTCTATACATACAGACATATATATATAAGTTTATATATGCATGTGAAAATCATTTCCTATGTATACATGTATGTATGTGCATACATGTGTTTAAATACATCACTATAAAAGAAAGAAATTTGTATGCACACACTTTTTATCTGTGTGTACACATACAACATACAGATGTCTCTCACATACACACCCTAAGATTTCCACCTTGGTCCTAGAAGCTTTCTAAGTATAAGTCAGTTTAATGATGCATTCTTTCAAAAACTTCCAGTTTTAACTAATCAGAATCAAGTGTACACAAATACTCTGGTAGCTCTTCAACAAAAAGAGAAATGATACCTGTGCCTACAAAGTTCATCCAGTCTGCGTTCTGGTGGTGCAGATGTTCTTTACCAATAGTGTTACTTGACAAGAAATTAGATCACATTATCTTATGCTGCTTTCTCAGGGGAGAAATGACATGCCTGTAGAGTCCTACCCCTGAGTCAGTCCAGCTCTCTGGATGCTTTTAGCAACACCTGCAGGCCCTGCTGCACACACTAGTTCTAATAATGTAATCCTATTTGGAGGGTAATGAACAGGTCTACTTTCTAGGGAATAGTATTTCTGTATGAAAATTTCCTCTCATTCATTTCAGAAAAGCTGTCTCTGTTACAGCCTGAGTGCATGCAAGGGAGCAGCAAGATGCCTCACACCAGAGACTCTTCATCTCTGACTAGCAGCACTTCCTATGAAACACCTGCACTATCAGATCTCCAGCGGCTCCTGTGGCTCAGAGGAGGGTCTGATAATCATGTGGACCAAGTCTGGCCAAATATCTACCTGGGAGATGCGTAAGAACATATGGTCCTTTTGTTAAGCTTTTATCAGTCACTGGGAGGAGGAGGAAAGGGTGTGGTACACTGGGGAGCAGCTTCTGAGTCTTCAGGAATGTTTTTGTGATACAGGCTTCCAAAACTGGTTATGTAAAGAGCTTGGATGTCAGGAAAAACATGACATGCAAAATGGTGACTTACTCATAGTGTGTCTGACCTGGTTTTTTTATATTCTTTGAGCCACCATGGATTTGGCAGGGTAAAAATTATTTGTATACTGGACTAAAGTCCTCAAAGAACCTATGCCAAATTGATGTCAATTCTGAGATGCATTATGTGGCCTGGAAACTGTGCTCTAAGGCAGTAGACGATGCCAGTAGCCCTCACAGTCAAACATGGGTAGCAAGATTAAGAGCCAGAAGGAGGAAGACCCAAATGAATTGTACAATAGTGACCTTGGCATTCAAAATTCAAGCTTTCTTTCAAAGATGATAAAACTGAAAATATCAAACAGGAATTTTCATGCAAATACCTTATTCTTGAGACCAATAATATTTATTCCTGTTTCCTTTCAATTGGATTACTGCAGATTACCTAGATCATTAGCTCATTTTCCCCAGCTCCTCTTCCTCATGAATACATCAGTTAAGGTTCAGAATTTTGTCTAATGCCTATAGTCCCAGTTTATGGTGGGAAGTGGGGTTCACCTAGCTGGTGAACACAATGCATCCACTTCATGTCCAAACCAGGAACAAGGTGTTGCTGCATCTGTGCGAGTTCTCACTCTTGAGACCAGCCACACTATCAATGAGAGATTAGCTCTAAAACTTCCTAAACAAATATTTAAAGGAAAATCTTGACCACTTCATACAGTAAACCATGTTCCCAGGGATTAACTGCTGGGAGACATTTGCTTAACTGACAGTATCCCACTGGCAAGTCCGTGCTCCTGCTGCTCTCCACACCTCCATATCACATTTTTCATGCACAAAGCACTATGTGCTTCTCGAAATTTGCTCCTCTTTAAGCAGGATGCAGTTCCTGCATCCTTCCGTAGTGGGAGCAGGCACTAACTTTAAACCATGCTATTTTTGCAGAATGTTAGGAGCGTTGCCAATGTGCCCTTCATGTCTTTCAACAGGTGGGCTGCTAGGAGCAAAACTACACTTCAAAGCCTCAACATTACTCATATCCTTAATGCAGCAGATGGACCATATAGCATCAACACGGGAGCCAAATATTATGCAGATCTTCAAATAGAGTACTATGGAGTAGAAGCATTTGATGATCCTTCATTTGATTTAAGTATCTTCTTCTATGATGCTGCCAATTTCATAGGCAAGGCCTTAAACTCTTCAGGAGGTAAGAGAGAAGCAAAGATAAGCTTTGGGAGGAAGTTTCAACACAAGCCAAATGACTTCTCCTTGCATTAACAGGCACCAACAGAGCTCAGAATCAGCATATGGTTCAAGGCAGCACACATAGAACCACGGAGCAGAGGATGGAGAAGGGTGCCTATGCCATGTGCTGCAGGGAAAGTGGCTGTTCCAGGTCCCCAGGAGCTGGGGAAGACTGGCTGCCCCCAGCCCAGCATGGTGGAAAGAAGGGCAAGCTCTGGGACTAGGGTGCAGAGGGAAGGGCAGAGGTTATGGCACTGTAGATGCCGCCTCATGGGCCCCTCCTGTAGGAATCAGCAGGATCTGTGTACTTCCACATGTCCCTCCCACCCCTTGCACACTGACGGGGGCTCCACCTGGGGATCCTGCCCTGCATGCTGCTCCCGCTCCCTGTGGGAGCAGCAGCACTTTGGTGCTGGCTCAAATGCTTCACACGCTTAAGTACTTCACAGAATTGGAGCTTTATTCAGCCTGTCTATTAAGCTAGAGAAGCAGCAGAAGTTAATGAACTAAGTCAAAAACTATGAGCCTGACCTGCAGCCTGCTGAATTTTTGTCAGCAGAGTTTGGATTATGACCTAGTTATCATAATTTCCATTTGTTCCAGAGTTTGCTCTGACTCTGACTGGCTGCAGGATCTGCTGCTTTCACTGGAGTGCTTTATTAAATCCTCAGTTATAGCTCACACTGGGCTGCTGAGATACAGTAAATTACTACTCCATTTTTACAGGCAGACGATCCCACAGAGTTTGTGGGACTTGCCAGTGATCACAGTCAGGGCTGGGCCAAATTTTTCTGCCAAAACTTGTTTTTTTTCCACAGAAAACTATACTAGCAAGTTTAGTCACAGAAAGCTTCTCCTTCCACAGAAAATTTCAACTATTTTAATCTTAGGACTAAATTAGATGCAGGAGGTCAGTATGAAATACCACCTTGCCTGAGAGGTGATCTTCCTGAAAGCATGAGGATCCACTAATTGTCACCATTGCTTTCTTAACTTGTTTCTAGTATTTTTTTCTCCTCCCTTTGTCTTCTCCACTTTATAAATGCTAAAGCACACTCACCTTGCTGTGCCTTTTTGTTTCTGCAGGTAAGGTGTTCATTCATTGTGCCATGGGAGTGAGCCGCTCAGCAACTTTAGTGCTTGCCTTTTTAATGATCCATGAAAACATGACACTTGTGGATGCTCTGAAGACAGTGAGTGCTCACAGAAACATCTGCCCGAATTCGGGGTTCCTCAGCCAGCTCCGGGACTTGGACATTAAACTGAACGAAGAGAGGAAAGGAACCAGAGCACTTCTTACCAAAGGCCTGTGAGAGAGCATTGCTGAAAGAAAGAGGACAAAATCTTATTTCAGTTGCCTGTATCTCTTATAGATGAACTACATTTATAAATTTAGGACATAAGTTTATGAGACATCAGGATGCATGTTATTAATAAAAGTAGATTTTGCTTGATATTTCTGTTTTGCAAAGCCTTCCTAGATTTACATTTACGATTGGTTGTATACTCTGTCCTTCACTCTCCACCTTAAAACATTGCTGTCTGCTGCTTTAAAAGAAAAAAAAAAAAAAAAAAAGAAAGAAAGAAAAAAAAGAGAAAGAGATCAGGTTCCACTTCAGAAATAGCTGTGTTTCAGCAACTAGTGAAGCTCATATCACTTTATGAAGTGTTAGGCTATTTGAGGTGAAAGATGCCATATTATTTATGCTACAGTAATGCTTAGAAGTTTTCTTATGAACCAGCCCCCTACCCCTTTGCTCCCTGTATCTCAGAGGGTTTGTATTTTGAGACTTGAATCTGGCACTGGTTAGTTCTTGCTTTTACAACTGGTGGAGCTCCTGAGTTGGGGTAAGAGGCTGTTTAAAGGCAGAGCAGCTGGGAAACAACACAAGCCACTTTAAGAAATTAGTCCAGGTATCTCTACAGTGTTTTCCTTTTGGCTGTTCATCAGAGCCTTTTTCCTCCATGAAAATACATTTCTTTGAGAGGGCATTCAAATACTGTTCATCTTCCATAGTAAAAATAGTCAAGGAATGCTGCAGAAAATGCTTCTAAAGAAGAAAGTGGGTTCCCAGCTGAGGCTGGTGCAGGAAAATACTTGACGATAAAGTTCAATGTATCCCAAATTTGTCTCACAGTTCAAAATTATAAAAGTTGGGATATTTTTCCTCAAAAATAAAAGATTATTAACATTGCAACATCATATTCTGTGGCATTTGCTTTTGTGAGGTGGACTCAAGTGAAAACTGAAGACACAGGAATGGCAAGGGAGGTGTTGACAGGCATCAGGCTTTCATCTTTGTGTCTCTGGGCCACCATAAGAGCACTCAATAGCTACTGTCATCTGATGGATCAGTGCTGCCTGGAAACTATGTGAAGCACATCTGGCTTTTGGTTCCCAGCGGACAAGCATTTGCAGCACAAAGCCAGCTCCAAAGCCAGCTGGGGATGGCAGTTTGTATTCCTAGTACCAAACTCAAGAATGCAGAGGCATGAATACTCCCCACCATGTGAGGTAGCTACTCAAAACCAGCACAGCAACAAGGGAAAACATTCTTTGCCATTTCCAGTATTGTCTACAAGGTTAATTTCTGCCTTCAGGACAGACAACTCAGCACCTTTTATAATGCTCTTAGGTGATACCTACATCTGCTCTGTGGGCCAGCTATAGGAGTCAGAGCACAAAGCAGAGTATTTGGCACTGAGGACCTGACCGTCATACCAAGGGCATCTTGGGGGGTTTTACTTTGGACTAACCCTGTGGATTTGACGTCCCTGAGCAGCAGTAGAGAAGTGCTGGAACACTTCTTCATTTAGCTCCCCGTGTAAGGAAACCTCCTCATGAGCTCTGAGGCTTCTCTGCAAAGGCAACAAAACTTCAGCAAGTAGGAACAGCCAAATTAAAAGTATGCTTCAGACCCAAATCAAAATTTAATATGCATGTTTCCGTTACCAATTAAATCTAACAAAGTGATTTAAACTTACAGAACAAGTCAGGGAAAACTCCCCAGTGGATCTGTCTATAGATATGCCCCTAGCCTGAAGTATACAAACCACATTTTCTTATCCTTCTCCCTTTTGGAAGCAGGAACGAGGCCAACCAGCCATTTTCGGGCTGGAGCAAAGGGCAGAGCTGAGGATGCTGTTCCTGGGGGTACTAGAGCATGTGCACATTAAACGCATTTCACAGGATACAAACTTACCGCGCTTTTAAAATACTGATTGGTACAACTGGAAATCTGCAGCTTACTCTGATGGTAAAAATACTGTAAGCACAGCAAAGTAACACACAGAATGCAACTTCTCAGGTTGCGATGTTTCGCGCGCGGTTTTTTTCCCAAAGGCGCACTCCGCATCCCACCCTGCATCCCATCCCATCCCGTCCCGTCCCGTCCCGTCCCGTCCCGTCCCGTCCCATCCCATCCCATCCCATCCCATCCCATCCCATCCC